>VKOC01012034.1:0-15372 GCA_009364415.1 Spea multiplicata
ATCTATATATATATTGGACATCAATGTCAGTGACAAGCCTATCACAAGTAATTGAATAGCCATCCTACTATAGCGTGTTATGGAAAAATATATTTTATTTCAGTTAAAAAATTGTTTTATCCATTCTATTTAATGGGAGGAACGATATTCAATTTGTTGCAATAGATGTATTGCCAGCATTGAATGCTTTCTATTTTGGGTTGTAGAACACTGAGATACACTCATATCTAGCAAACATTCTGAGCTTCTGGAAACAATGGACATCAAAGGAGGAAAGAGGCATAGGGAGACTCGGGTCCTGAAACAGTTGGAATGCATGCTAATGCTGAAATATAATTTACTCATTTCACTTGGTTTCTCCCATTATGCCTGTAGACCCTTGTGTCTTGCACCTGCTACACCAGCGCTACTTGTGGAATTGGACAGAGTTCAGATCTGCATCCAAATCTGACCACTGATGTCAGTAAGCAGTGACCTTTCAATGACAATAGAGCATTCCAAACAAATTCAGATGACAGTATTACAGAAAAAGGGGTTATTTTAACCCTTGCTGTCGCTCACATCTGACATTCTATAACAAAATGATTTGGACTAAAAGTGAATCAGTCTCAATATATTTTTGGGGAAATGAAACATAAAATCTGTATTAGAAAAACAAAATATTTTTTTAAAAAAAGCCAAAAGGAAGAAAAATGATCAGGGTACCCCACACCTGACTGGCTGTCGGAGAGCTCAGCATTTTTTTTCGAGAATATTCAGGTTTGCATAAACAATGTTTTCATTTGCATACTGTCAGCTGGTAGCTTGTTTTTCTAAAGAAACATATTGTAATTATGAAATTTACATTTCATAGCAGGCTTGCCACATATTTATTTACTAAGGTCTGTGTTGGGATACGGTAGAAAATCCTGCGGGGTTAACCTATAATGTGCCAGTTCAGCTCATATACTAAAAGGCAATTCAATACATATAGAAAATAAAACAGCAAAGAATGTTTTATTTTCTTATTTCAATCCCAATTTTTCATGAACAAAAAAACAAAAGTCTGGTTATGTGAAAGAAGATAAAGACGTATGATCACTAAACAAATGAATCGGTCTAAATAAAAAAAGAGACAGCAGACAATAGAAGTGAGGGGACCGCACACCACTGTGCAACGTTCATCCTTAAAATCTATTTTTCTCATATGCATATATATGAGGACGGATCCAGATCAAGTGTAGCAGTGATTCCTTGCCTCTGACAAGATGATAAATGCAATTTATTTATCTGCATCCAAATCCTGGACGTTTAGTTCCTTCCTATCTAATCTCTGGCAACAGACATCTTATATTAAGGTTTTAATTATTTGTGCCATGAAATGAAGTAGAAAGACAAAAAGCACATAGATCATTTTTTTTTTAAATCCACCAAGAAAATCAGACATTACATGGTAGAGTTTAGAAATTTGCTGATTTGTCTTAACTACTTAAATAATTATTGAACAGAGAATTCTTTGTGTTACAGCCATGGATGTATTTCAGTCAGGAAGCTATGAGATTTTAATTAGGCCTCGAAGCTGAATATCTGACACTCTTTCACTTTACCTGATATGTGTAATTAGTATAATTTTCAGTCTCATTAAACTTTTCTTGTTGGCAATTGTATTCCTGGCTATCCATGGTCCCCTTGTCAGTTAAAAATGTAAACTAGTTATAAGCTTTTCATAGAGACTACTAATGCAACACCATATACACCGTAAACACCAGTCACCATATTGGTAACCCTGCAAGGAATTAAATGGATCGTTTAGTGCTCCAAACATAAATGCACATTAAGTACTTTAATATGTATTTTTAATACCGCAGCATAAGAGCTGTAGCATAACACCTTCTGCTCTTGTTACCTCCAGTTTTAACTGCTCAAGGCAGCCAATCACTGTCACACAAGAGCTTCTATTACCATCAGTGGGAGCTCCAAGTGGAACCCCTAGAAATCTCTTGGGAGCCACCACTGGAGCTGCTAGGAGATGCATTCAATTGAAGCTGCAAGTGAAGCTTTGATCTGATGTCAAACTCTGCTTATGTTTTGTTTTCCAACCGCGTTACGTGGCGCCATTGTACCTTCAATCTGCACCTTCCAAACACACAGTCCTTGGTGTATCAGACTGTTGGGACAGCATTTACTCAGAACTCTCTGGATTTGCCCAAGAGCACCTGATTTACCTGGCCTCCAGGGCAACCTTTGATTATTGGATGAGGATTGGCATGGCATATAATAGCATACTTGGAAAGTATGGACGCGACTTCCACCGTTGGCAGCTATTGTAGAGTACAGCATTTAGACGTTCAGGGTTGTGACACTGACAGTACCCTCAAATGGCAATGTTTAGTGGTTGGGACAACATATTTATTTTATTATCAAGTAGGTAATCGTAGTACCAGTTTATAACTCTAAACTTTACTTGTCGTCATAGAAGGATATCCTTAACTTCTAAGTGATTAGTATAAGTAAGGGAATTTCATTATTTAAGGGCACATACTAGTTAAAACAATGGGGTAAAATGGGAATTTGTAGGATTTGTACTGCGCTATAAAGTTGCAGCTAATTTATCTGCAAACATGTCTGAGCTTTCCCTGCATAATGCATAGCTCAATTAAAACTTTCAAGAAATCTCACAAATATGCACTACACATGACCAGCCAAGCTATTTGGGGGCAGAAGATCGTTGGGGTTGAGCCATCATAAGGTAAAATGAGGTCAGGACTATGAAACTGCAACTCTCGTACCAACTCCCATTTTATTTAACCTCACTGTTAGAACAGCATATAAGAGAAGGATGAAACTCAAGGTTAGGCTATCTTGCTGAAGGTTGAGTGACCCAGCAACTATGGAAAGGTTGCCTTAAAATAAATAGTGCTGCTTAAAGTTACATTAACATACATCTTTCAGTTATATATTATTATATTATATGTTATTATTGAGAATGCAGGTACATTTTACAAATCAAAAGAGCATTCTATATGGACTGATTCTATGGGAAAACCTTTTCTCTCTGTAACCCACAGTAGTCTATGCAGATTGATCGAAATTCAGGTCCATATAAGTAAAGCAGTCAAGGGTGAGGCGTGTTACATGACAGTCCCTGGAGCTACATAATCAGTAATTCAACTAAGCCTTATTAGCTTGCCGCATCAGCCTGGAATCCTTACCAGATGTAATGTTTCAATAAAGACAGATAGATTCCGTGCACTGCACTGATATAAGAGACCACAACTTAACTATATTCTTCCAAAGCTCTAAACTGTGAGGCAAACCACAAAGAAAAACAGATAACAGTACTGTGGCTCTCAGATCCATGGCTGAAATTAAGAATCAACTTCTGGAGAACATCATTGTGTTTTTCTTTTTAAAAGATTGTTTTTACATTAAAGGCTGTTTCTGCACTTATGTTTAAAACCCTTTGAGCTACTAGTTCAAAATTACTCAGTATTATTCCATGTAAAAGTAGACTTTTTATGACCAAGTCCACCAGAATGTACAGGTCCTCAATGAGTGACACAATACTATTCACAAATTCAGACATATATATTTCACTACAAAAACATTAAAGAATGCAACCATGGTATTTGACTTTAAGCCTGCAAAAGACTGTGTGTACGTCTGTGGCTCCCATAATGCTCAGGAAAGACTTTAACATACTTTTGATCCATTTTGCTGTTAGAAGTACTTAAGGCTCGAACATGTCATGCTACTGTTTGCAATGAAATAATCTATACATTTCTTACAAGTCTGGCAACCAGTCCCACCCCCATCAATTTTATTTTTAGGATATTGTCAATGACTCATTACAACTTTTAGTTACTGTGTATCTTGGCTTGTCGTGCACGTAAATTCTGGGATATCTGGATCCAAGAAGTCAGAAGGTAGGAGCAATTAATAGGAAAGATGGCATACTAATTGTTGTGCATTGGGTTAATTAGTTAAAGAAATCAGATACCAGGAATACGTAGTTAGAAGATGTTGAGAAACACTATACTAAAGGAGCAGGTGTGGAGCTGTGTACTTAAATGGACACCATGATCTGTGACAAGCATTTAGAATGGTGGATATGGGACATTTGGTGAAATAGCTTTCCATCACCTAAATAAATAAAATGATAAAGGAAATGCAGTCAACAAAATATTGTTATTGGCCTTACAGTATAGCTTTAATTGAACTATCCTTTTATAGAACAAAAAGGGAGAAATAAACGGTCCCAATTCTGTCCCTTTGTGTTGTAACATGTAGGTGACAAAGAAAAAAAAGAAAAAATACAAACTTATTAGAAATCTGGAACAAGGTTGACTTAGGGGTACATGAACAACAATGTCTTTAGTGAGATGTAACTAACGAGAAACAGTTTGACTTTATGTCAGCCAAAAAAGTGCACGTTAAACCAAATGTGACAAAGTCTTATATAGGTCAAAACCCAAATTACCGAAATAATTGTGATGCGCACTTAAATGCTATGTTACAAGTTGGACGTTTGATAGATGTACCCTGACTTTTATTTGTATCTGTGTGAGGGTGTATTTTTATGTGACATCTATATTTTATCTCAAGTTTATCAGTGGATTTGCTATGCTCCAGTTGAGATATGACTTAAAAGGTTTTGAAATTACAGTTCAAACACAGCAACAAAGTGGCTTTAACATTTAATGTTTGCTGTCACCAGCAGGAAAAAAAATCCAGACTGTCAGGGCTAGTTTGGATGAATTAAAAACATGGATTTGCTTTAACCTTTCACAAGTAACTTTGCAACATATACAGTATACTTAGTTACAGGTTTTATTGTTCAAATGCGTTAAATTCTTAATTTGCCTGTCGAAGAAACCTTAGTTAAAATGCGACATAGGTTAATTCTTGAATTTCTATTCAATATATATATGTGAGCAGGACCCTCCTTAATCCGCTTTATCCTATGAATTCTAGTTTTGTCATACCTTTTGAATGTACTGTAAGGGCTACATAAAAATGTAATAATAAATGTTGGCTAGGTGAGCAAAACCAGGCGAGGTCATCGTTGGTCGAGATATCAAACTTTTAGGAACTCACAATTTCGCTGTTAAAACATTTTTGTCATCTTTTAAAACAGCACCATGCTTTCCTATAGTACTTGCTGGGGGGGTCTGAATTCATAGCGGAACAGTGGACAGATTTTCCAATGAGAAAAGTCAAGTAGGTACTTCAGGGATCAAGAAATATGGCCAAGAAGGCTAGTAGCAATATAACAATATATTACATGATCACATTATCACTTTACACAGGGGTATACTGTATATGTATTTGTTTGCTAGGTGAGCCCTGTCTCAGGGGAACAAAACCTTAGTTTACTAAACAACACTTTATGTTACATTTTATAGTGCCACAAGATCGTTTTAGTGTCATACAAAAGGAGGGAGTGAAAACTAACAGTAACATAAACAAAATACATATTGATAATAACTTTAAAACATAGTAAGACATACTGTTACAAAGCAAGAAGAAGGTCTTGTTCTTGCAAGCTTACACGTATCTCTTGGTACTACCCAAGATGATCATTGCCTACCTGCTCCGACAAGCATCCAATGATTTAATGACCAAGTGGCGGCACCCACTTCACTCTGTAGGTAAATGTATGGTGTTGGTACTGGGCAATCAAGCCTGGTTAATAATACAGCACTGGGTTTTTCTGACATGTTCTATATTAAGAAATAGAACCTTTTCTGCATACCGTGTACTTTGTATATCTTCTTTACACAGGAAAATTATTTTGTAAACAGCTTTACCTTGTCATTGAGCCTTCAGCAAAATCGACTTTCATGGAAGGGCAACATGGATTTTCTCAGTTTGACAGAGATGCACTGCTGAGCGGCTTAGGGTCTGTTCTGATTTATTTAACCTACTCGTGTTGCAGGGCACATTCAGTTATTTTTTGTGATGTTTATTCTTTATTACAGTGAGAACTAAAGATGTTCCTTCTGCCTTAACCTTTTCACTCATCCTTCTTCTATCTACATTCCCTGTAGCCCTTCGATATAACCAGCTTTTTTTTTTTTTACTTTGCTATTTCGCTGCTGACAGTATGTGAAGGGATTTCAGATGAAAATTAATTGCATTGATACAAATTTACCAAGGGGATATGCCTGTGTGAGTTGCTCATTTACCCCATGGGATAATGTGTCAGAAAAACAACAGCCGCAATATATCAATGAACCCAACATTTGTGATGCTTGGCACAACAGATTACAACAATAAAGGAAGTTGTGTTTTATAGCCGCAACGTAACACCTATACAGCTCTTTATTGAAAAGCTAAGGGAAGTTTCTTCCATTACATATATTTTTCTTTAAACTGGACAGAGAAACATAGAATTTGGCTATAGATATAGCAGCACTCAACCCATCTAGCCTGCCTGCTTTTTCTTGTTTTAGATTCAGAAAAGCTCTACGCATATCCCATGTATGTTTAATTGAGGTTGCTCCATTTATCTATCACCCTCTCAGAAAGTAAAATTTGCTAATAGAAATGCAGTGCAGCGGCTGCCGATCCCATTGGAATTGCCACCCTAGGTCTGGGCTCATTTTCTATTGTGTTACCATCTCAGATAAGAGTGTTTCACATAGTTCTAGTATAAATATAACTACAACAGGGTTTGATCTATTTTGATCTATTTAGACACAACAAGCTGATCGTGCTGGTTTTCATCGCCTCAGCAAACTACATGTATAATTTGCACGATATAAACTGAACTTGGAGGACCACAGGCCTAAATTATGAACCCTTCAAGAGTCATCAAATCACAATAGAATGAAGACTCCAGAATAAAAAAAAATGTGGCCTGGAGCAAAAAAGCAAGAACAAGTTATTAGGTTACATTTATTGCTACAGAACAGTAATGGGGTCATTTTATCTATAGATTCCCACCGTTTTGCAATTTAACCATACATTATCTTTAACCAAATGCTTTGTAAGCATTGCTTCAAATCAGAATTGATAAATGACTTGTAATCAAGATAATATGCTGTCTTTTCAGATTCCCCATGGGGCAATATATGTTTATATTGAATAAAAAAATGCAGATAATTTTTCATACAACAAGGTGACATGATGCTTTTGTTGCCGACAGATTTGCAGTTCTGGAAAAGCATTGCTTCATGCAGTGAGGTGCACACTAAATATGAACCAATATATAACATGGGTGCGACCTTCAAACACAACTTGTCAAAGTTACCAATGAAAGATACAATGTAATCTGACAACAATTCACTGCCTATACATTCCTGTGTCTTAATGGATCCATAAAAGCTGAACAAGAGAATTTTTATCAGTTCGTAATAACCAAATCGCACATTTTTGCAACAAAGGGTTGTGACATTTTGCTTATCACAGCCATATAACAAATTAAGGGCAGAAATAATGGAAAATCCTCTTGTAGTCAACATATATAATGCCTTACAAAGTATCTTTTGAAAGTGATTATCACATAATGTGGCAGTTGGTCTCATTATTTTTAGGGGTGCTGTAGTGAACTGGTGGGGCATGGCAGCAATTTTGTTAAAACCACAGATATTCTCTGCCTAGTAACATCTCAAACGTCATGGCTATGATTGTATTGTAACTCCCAGCTAACAAGTTCAACCTGACCTTCACTTGGTGTCTTAGAAATGGATTATCATCTTGTGATTCCATCATGTGAAGTGCTAAAGTATATGACATTTATCCCTTGCTGTGGGCACAAACAGCCTCGCATAATGAGATGAATCCAAAGTAGGGCTGAAACAAATAATCGATAAAATTGATAATAATGGATAATGAAAATCGTTGGCAACCAATTTCATTACCGATTAGTTGAATCGATTTTATCGACTGTAAGATGAGGGTTTTTTCAAAGGAAATGCTCTGAAAATACCCATTTTATAATCCGACCTCAAATAAAGGTTGGCTAATAACACCAAGATCCAGATCCTCCTCTCTGACACCTGCAGATATCCTCCTCTTCTGCCCTCCATTTCCATTGGGGCTATGACTGAGCTCAGCCTCACATGACCTTCCTGTGCTCCATCATAGAAGCACTGGCAAAAGTGGAGGGCAGAAGCGGTGGTTGTCTGTGAGCATCGTGCAGGCACCCACCAGCTGCCAGAGAGGAGGATTGAGGTCCTCTTCAGCGCTGCGGAGGATACTCCTATTTGGCAGCCAGTGCGATGTGTACAGACAACCTCCACTACCAGGGAGTATAGGAGGGGGCATAAGGAATATCCGGGGGGTGTAAGGCATATCAAGCGGCATAGTGGCTTATAGCGAGGTATAAGGAATATCTAGGGATAGTATGGCATATCAGGGGCAGAGTGGCATATAGGAAGGTATAAGGAAAATCTGAGGTGGAGAGTGGCATATCTGGGGCAGGGTGGCATATAATGGGGTAGAGTGAAATAAAGGAAGGTATATAAGGTATATTTACATATATTCAGGGATATAATCTTTAATTATGGGGAAACAGCTTATTGATCCAAGGAGAAATCTGACTGCCATTTTGGGGTAAAGAAGGAATTTTTTTCCCTGGTTGGTGCAAAATTGGAAAGAGCGAAACCGGGGTTTTTTTTGCCTTCCTTTGGATCAACAGCAACAAACTAACAGATATAGGAAAGGCTGAACTTGATGGATGCATTTCTTTTTTCAGCCTATGTAACTGTGTAACTATAAGGCATATCTGGGGCAGAGTGGCATATAGGGAGGTATAAGCATTTCTGGGGACAGAGTGGCATATAGGAAGGTACAAGGCATATCTGGGGACAGAGTGGCATATAGGGGGATATATTGGCATAAAGGGGGTATAAGGCATATGAGGGGGGCATAAGACATATCTGGGGGGTATAAGGCATATCAGTGGGCACAGTGGCCTTTAGGGGGTATAAGGCATATCAGGGGCTATTAGACATATCGGGGCACAGTGGCACGTAAGGGAGGCAGAGTTTCAAGCCTGCATAACTGGGGGGCAGGGTGGCAAATAAAAGGAAATAAAAAAATGCGTTCTTATAACTTTAAAATATAGCTTTAATTATTATTATGTCAGTAAAATAAGAAAGGAATTAGGGAAATGCCATTGTGATAAAGATAACAGGGTTAATGACACGCTAACGTAAATTTTAAGTATTTTCATTCTGATGTTTGTTCTTAACACCCAGTTTGTTCATTACCTTATTTTAAATAAATGAAAAATTTGCATATTGTTTTTTTTATCCGATGAATTGAAAAAATAATCGTCCAATTAATCGATTATGAAAATAATTGTTGTTTGCAGCCCTAATCCAAAGTCTAAACCAGCTTCCACTTACTGCCAATTAATGTTACTTCTTATAGACTTAATAAGACCTATATTTAGTGATTGCTTAGGAACTCTAAATGAATTATATCACGTGAAACTATTTAAAATGCACATTGCTTCATTAATACCAAAGGAAAACAAGTTGATCACATTAGCTAATATATCAATTAATTACTACTTTATATTTCAAACATAAAAGTATATAAAATATAAAATAATATAAAATGATAGCGCTACCTTAGCAAATTCCCTGGGTTAACTTATCAAGAGATATATTTGATGGTCAGGGAACATTCTAAACACTAATCGTCAACCCATAATGTCTAAAGCCAATATATGTAGGCATATCTACAACTATGGGCCAATCGTCAAGAAACATGAAACTGGTTGAAATAGACCTAAACAATCAATTACTTTAAATAACATTAACTAAAATAGTGCTACATATGGGGGCTCTGTTGATAAATAGCACCTTAGCATAAGGTTTTTAAATAGGCTGGTAAACAGACGAACAAAATAAGGAAGTAACATTAGGTTTCATTGATCTCTGTGTGGGCGCTAATAGGTGTAAACGATCTCTAAGAAAACAAAATAACAAAGGACCTTAGTTGACTTGGATCACTAACTCACAATTATCTTCTTGTCGCCTACACTGCCACTGAAAGACTAATGACTCTAGCTAGAAACTAGACAAAGCTTTCCAAAATGTTTAACTGCTTTACCGGTAAAAGGTCCAAAACACATCAATGGTCACTATTGTAGAACCTCGTAGAAAACACTGTAAACGTTTCCTGCTTAATAAAGTGATGGGATTACTAACATCAGCCCGGTTTGTTTTGTAACCGTTTCATTTTCCCACCACTATTCTTGTCTCTCATGATGGTAATTTACCCTTTGAAATACCAGGATTCCTTATCCAACCAAAAAAACAGTTTCTTTTCCTTTCACATCCCACCTAATCTTTGCTGCAGTTAAAATTTCAGGACAGAGCTTTGGCTCTCAAAGTCAAAATTATGAATTTACTCATTTTGTATTCTGATTTAACACAATACCATTGTACAATGCTGCAGAATATTATGGCGCTATATGAAACAATGAATAAATAATAATAATAATCTCAGTCCCTCAACTTCATATATTTTTTACTGGATAACGGGAAGAATGTATTTAAACTTGGTGGACTATTTCTATTTTTGTTTTGTTTTGATCGTTTAACTTTTTATGCTGCTATACTGGACTTTTATCAGAAGAAGTTGTATTGGTAGAATTTGTTTCTTTAGATTTGCTTTGATTCAATTAATTTGTGAATGTTTATTTTCATTATTTTGATACATATAGATATACCAGATACTCGTCAATGTGCAAGATGTTCATGGCTGTACATGTTTTTGAGTGGTTGAGATTACCCAGTAATTATGATTTTATGTGCAATAATAAAATGAGTACCTATTTAACAATAAGAACAAGTGGAAAATTTCCTTTAAATAACTTTGTTTTCATATATTTGAAACCACACTTTTTTCATCCAAATATATCCAGGCTTTCATACTGATTTAGTATAGCTTAAACACTGATAACGATAAAAATAAGCCCTTTAAAAGCCCATGAAATAGCAACACATTTAATTACAATGGGATGTGAAATTGATTCTCTAAACATAGTCGGATGCTTGTTCTTAACAACTTTTACAATGACTGTTCTTTTCAAAAGTGTCCATTATAGAGCAGCACTGATGCATAAACATGTGGGATCTTTATTCACAACATGTAAGAGTTACAATGTTGAAACACAGCAGGATTGATTTCGACAACATTCTCACACAGCTTGTAAAATTGTTACCTGTGCTCAAATGTTGTAGCTGCTACACTTGATTCTATTTTGAAACTGAAAACATGGTGAATTATTGCATTTAGAGAAGTAGTGTTCTTATTTCCTCAGGCACTCTTAGGTGTGGAGATATTAAAAAATGACATTTCAATTGTTTAACTGTTCAATTTATGTCAGATGAAACTACGGCAGACATAATGCTGGAATCGGGTTCCCTGCTCACTGTCGCAATTAAAAAAAATAACCTACTGTCAGTTACAAATGTCAAAATAAAATTCCCAAAATATAAAAAAAGGAATTATACAGAATATAATTGGTACAAAATCAAAGCCCCTATTCATATAGTGAAAGGAAATCCCATACAGGACTATGTCATATTCACCTAATAGATTGATATAAGTTTGTGGAATTGAACAGATCCTAACCATAATATTGAATTTATGTTTGATGTATTTTTATATTATGTATGAGTTTCTTGGTTTTAATCATGATTGCAACTGATGTGGATTTATAGTTATACAGAAGACAGAGTCATCCTTCATACCTAAAAGACTAGATCACTAAATGCTGCTGAAGAAAAGCTTTGGTAATATTGGGATATTTAAACTATGCATTATGTAGTGCCAGCTCAGCCCTTCTTGAAGCAAAAACTAACTGGTGTTGGTCCTTCATAACGCAGAGTGAAACTATGAGATCAGTAAGCTGCAATGTAAAGTTCTCCAGTAAACTCCCTGGCTCATGAATACACCCCTCATGATCTTGGTGTTACATGAATTAATCTATATTTTGTGTTTTTTGCCAAGGCAACATATTTCACACAAGTTGCAAGGACAACTGTGATTTTAGAATCACTATTTGCCTACAACATGCTATACATGACTACAGCTCTTTGATAGTCTAAGCCAGCAAAACTACTCTACAGAAAATATAGTACATGTGAACCAAAAGACAGCCAATCACACAACTACTTCCAGATATCTAAACATACATTTCATCCTGAAATATTGGTTAATGATACAAGTTATTTAAATCACATGAATCAGTTTTACTAGACATGGGTTAATTTGTACAGTGAGTGTCCCACATCCTATGCTGGAAGGAATTCTGGATCATAAAACATAGGGTTAATGTGCTATTTTCCAGAGGTCCTCATAAACAAAATGGATAATATAGCAAATGTATTTCTTCGTGTAATTAAGTGTGTAAAACACAGTTTTTTCACATCATGTTCTCTTTAAATCCTTAGAATATATGAAGTAGAAGAAGACATCTAAAGTGTTCCAAATCTAATGATTGTCCAAAAAAAGCTCATTAGAATTAATTCTGATAAATTGCCGGTATTTGCTCGGAGAATAGCAGCAGTTAATGTTCTATCAGTAACTGAGTTACCCTTCCACATAATGATAAATTGGCCACTGAACACCTGTAAGAGAAATGTACCACCCATTGGCCTTCGTCACCTAAGCTAAAATGTACTGTAAAAGACAATCAGAAAAATGTTTTCAGTGCTTATTAATGTATGCTGATGCCTGAATACAGGGGATAATCTGAAGAATGCTCAATGACGATGGTCTTTTAACAAAACAAAAAGATAAGTAAATTGTTTCGGTTCAAATCATTTCTATTGCATTTGTTTCAATCCTCTTATGATATTGGCTCAAGTACAGGCTACACATGGTTATAGGCAGCATCTTTATACACATCATTTTTTAGAAAATCTGTGCTCTTCTTACCAGTGTGTCATAGTTTCCTTGAGGACAATTTTACATACTCCACATTTACCATATCCACATATGGGCAATTATGTGAATTACACAAGAAGTAAAGGGGTAAAGAGAAAGCCTTTGCTATTTATTTGGTAGACTATTCAATCTATGACGAAGCATATGGATATAGGGGGTATGTAGCAAGGTACGTCATAGGCTTTTAGAGACAGGATTAGTAAAGCATAGAGGAGAAGATCATAATGGTTAGCAAATCAAAACTTAGACCTTGGAGTTTAAATAGTAAAATAGTTTGGCAACTAAAATGTGCAGGGAAGCCATGAAATACCCCTGTAGGCCACTGTACAAAAGTACACAGAGATAATAATTGTACGTATAAAGAACACTTTATATGTATAGAGTTTGATTTGACTTTTAATATACTGAGGACATACCATTACTGAAAATGGAATACAATACAATTAAGATACAATGATATACCTCTTTCAATGTTGGTAAGTCTTGCAACCCTTGAAAATCTATTGGTTTGAGTAATTTGAGGTAAATTTAACATAGGATATGCTACCATTTATTAGAGTAGAAGATGGACTCAAGGTTACATGTCCTATTTATGTCCAAAAAGTGTAGTATTATTATTAATTATTATTAATTAATTGGTGTACTTTTTAACGATAAACAAATACAAGTGATAGGGAACAGTGATGTTACATTGGGTTAACCTAAGCGAGAACACATTGTGTAAAGTAAAAAGCTAGATTTGGAGGCAAACTTTGCGAATGCCTGATCTTTTCAAAAAGATTTTACTGTTCAAAGGGAGATAACACACAGGAGTTCTGAAGCAGAACATTACCACTGAGAAATAAGATTAGAACAATTAATAAATGAAAGGCACTACCTGATAACACAAAAAATAATCCTATAGGGATGTATTTGCACATGCATCAAACAAGATTTTTTGTCTTATTTGCTGAATATCATCTCGGTTAATGTGTTATATTTTAAATACATAAAAAGCTAAGCATAATACAACAAGGGTGTGTTTTCTAAAAACCTTATAAATCCTTGTGATAATTTTAGCCTAAATAAAAGTTTACGCCAGTATTACATTATCAGTATTATTATTATTTTCACTAATAGTGAGAGATTACAAGTTTTCATCATTTTAATGACTGATACATAATAGTATTTTGTCTCTAAGCCAAGTAAACAATTGGAGAGATTTTATACACAACCAATAAATGACCTTTATTCAGCACTGTAAGTACCGCCAACGGTACAGTTTCATTTTGTTTATTCTCCAATACAGGTCCCTAATTTAATCCGAGAGGCATGAAAAAGACTGACGATTCTCATTCCAGGAGATCCTGAATACATGCGCTTCTGGGACTTCTAATAAGAAAATGAGTAATTTCATCAAATAAACCAAATCTACTTTTTAAACTTACAGTCAAAAGTTGTAGATTTTATTTTTGTTTATTTCGAAACTATGTCCATCTTTCCAGGTCACTTCACTGACATAATGATCTTACTTTGACATTAGTCCAAAAGACAGCACTAACAATCACAGGTAAGATAAAGAACCCCCATGTTGTTTAGTGAGATCTATAGAATTGGAAACCTTTACAAAACAGCAGGCAGAGAGAGAACTGTATTCCCAACAAAAACATTTGGCAAACAACAGTGAAACTTTCATTAAGTATCCATGTAAAAGCACAAATACATTTTATATAGCTTTTCTTGAAAAACACATACTTGGAGTTCACAAGTAGAAAATAAATTAACAATATTTATCTTCTGTTGCATTCTTTGCAACACAATTTAATTGTTTACGCATTATGTTGTCCCAATTTCAACTTATTTTCTTAATTAAAAAGAAACATTTACCATAGTTTTTCCAACCTGTATTACCATACCGAGTAAAATATGACATAATAAATGCAATACATCCTACGTAACACTTTGAAAAATCAAACAAAATGTATAATCTTAGTAAAAGCCATTTCTTAAATTCCCAATTCTGGAAAGTACATGGATATTTAGAATGTGTAACAGTACATATACTTTATTTTGAGAGGGCCAGTAGCGTACCTAGTGGGGGGGTGCCGCTCGTCAGGGGGGTGACACGGGCTAGGGTAACCACATGTCCCGGATCCCCGGCAGCCTCATCACTTTATTTTTTTCTGCACCCCTCAGTCTCCTTCCCGAGGCCTCTTAACTCCGTTGCGGTGCCGGCATGTCATGCTGAGCTCCAGAATATGATGTCATATTTCGGCGCTCAGCATGACATGCCGGCACCGCAACGGAGTTAGAGGTGCCGGCATAGCAGGAAGCAGGGGCAGAGCAGGAAGCAGCGGCAGAGCAGGAAGACGGAGGCGTCGTGCTCCCACCGCAGGACTTCTGGATGGCAAGTCCAAAACCTTTAACTACAAAGGGGGAGAGGGTAGATAATGAGAATGGAGTAAGGGGGTAGATAGTGAGAAGGGAGGGGGTAGATAG
>VKOC01012036.1:0-10506 GCA_009364415.1 Spea multiplicata
AAGCCAAGGGGCCGCCCGAAATCTTTTTTCAGTTTTTTTGTTTTTTTTTAAATAAGGCAGGGACCAGAGGTGCAGCCCGCGTAAGATCGGCAGCCAGGGCAACCGATCTTACGCTAGCCGCACCTCAAGCCCTGCTACTTACTTGTGGGAGGGTCTTCAGGACTGCACAGAGGAAGCGGAGTTCACGTGACATCCTACTTCCTCTGTGCTTTAGCAGA
This sequence comes from Spea multiplicata, assembly GCA_009364415.1. Classification (NCBI taxonomy): domain Eukaryota; kingdom Metazoa; phylum Chordata; class Amphibia; order Anura; family Pelobatidae; genus Spea; species Spea multiplicata. Next base: position 219 of record VKOC01012036.1, read on the forward strand.
GAAGGCAGGGGGAGGCCGCGCCCCCTGCTGAAGTCTGTGAGCGGCATCGAGGAGCTGCAGTGCAGGTAAGGGGGTGGGGAGGGTGTTTGAATGAGTGTGTGTGATTGAGGGAGTGAATCTGTGAATGAATGGTTATATGAATGAATGAGTGTGTGTGTGATAGCATGGATGTGTAAGTGCTGGAACCTAGGCATGATGGGACTATGATTGCTGTTAGCAATCACACTCCTATCATGCCAAGTCAGCCAGTACATGCTGAAAAATGGCCAGCTGCCCCCTTGTGTAGTGATGCTGCCAGCAGTATGGGGTCTGCACTTACAGCCACCCTGTACCAGCATGTACTGGCTGACTTGGCATGATAGGAGTGTGATTGCTAACAGCTATCACAGTCCCATAATGCCTAGGTTCCAGCATTTACTGGATGGATGTGTAAGTGCTGGAACCTAGGCATTATGGGACTGTGATTGCTGTTAGCAATTACACTCCTATCATGCCAAGTCAGCCAGTACATGCTGGTACAGGGTGGCTGTAAGTGCAGACCCCATACTGCTGGCAGCATCACTACACAAGGGGGGCAGCTGGCCAGGTTTCACCATGTACTGGCTGACTTGGCATGATAGGAGTGTGATTGCTGTTAGCAATCACACTCCTATCATGCCAAGTCATATTGCTAATTTTGTCCAATTGTGTGTTACCTACTTTTATTAAAAATGTGAGTTTTTATTATTATTTTTAAAGGTGGGGGTCATTTTCGGTTTTGGCTAGGTGAACCCTGAATGTTTTGGTCCAGAATTTTCATTTTAGTTCATCCCTAGAATAAATCTAGGGAATCCTGAATTTGTAGTCGCAAAACTTTCTAGGCCCAGAAATCAGTGAGAGGAAGAGTAAAGGTTTTGTGTCATTTTACTTTATTTTAATCTGCATATTTTATTAAAGGCCATATTTTTTGTCACAGTGAAAAATGAGTGCGGCCCGCGCACGTATACAATTCTGATGAAGTGGCCCACTGCAGAAAAAACTTGGACACCCCTGGATTATGCCCTTTGTACATGCGCCCCTTTTTCTTTGATTTTTTTACAGATATGATTCAATATGTAAATTGAATTTGTTGAAAAAAAATTGTTGGGTAAAAATCATGTTTTTTGGGGGGGTGAGGGGGTGGGGGGCCCTTAACAGATTCTCGCACCCGGGCCCTGAGGCGTCTAGTTACGCCCCTGGTAACATGGGTAGTGTGCTAAGAGTATGACGCAACAGAGTGGGACACTAGAGCTTGACACAACCAAACAGAACATCAAATACAGAAACATAGAAGTTTGATGGCGGATAAGAGTGGTTCGACCCATGTGTGTTTACATTATTTCATTAAATAGTCAACAAAGTATTACGCAGCAGTGCAGAGTGAGACAGCATTAGCATCAGGGCAAAGTAGCCCAGCAGGAGACCCCACAGTAGTGTATCTGAGCTTGAGACAGCGGAGTAGTGCCGTACAGGATGAGAGCGCAATGTGTTGCTGCATGTGACAGCCGAGCAGTACCCTGCAGTCAGCATTGTGTAAAAACATGAGGCAACAGAACAGTGATTCACAGCACAAGTCAGCAGAGGGGAGTAAAACTGCATGACACGACAGAGCTGCACCATATAGTATGCTTGTTGCAACACATCATCAATGACAGCAAAGCAGTGATGTTTAAATTACATTTAAAAAAAAAAAAAAAAAGACTGGTTTTAGTGCATTTCAGGTATAAGGAGAGCAAAAGCAACACAGCATGAGACACAAGAGGGGAGCAACATTTCACGAGGCAACATAGCAACACGGCAGTAACAGAAAACAACAAAAAGTTCGAGAAGGTATAGCATAGATTAAATGGACACTCCAGCCATCACATCCACTTTTAATGCATATGATAGCTCAGAGGTCTCTTTACTTTTATGTTGGTTTCCCTCTAGCAAATGTAGAGAGATATTCTGCAGAATCCCCTCGTATGCATTTGTCCCCTGGCCCATCCCCTCCCCAAATTATTTTCCATGAAGGAGATGTGTTTGGCTGAAATCTCCTGGCACGTGATATACTAATCGGCAGTCAGCTCCAGCACCAGATAACAGAGTACTTTAATACAAGTCTTCTTTGGTGAGGCTGTCAGGGACAATAATCTGTCCATTTAAATTAAGAGCCCTTCATCTACGTTTCTGCAAGCATGTACTCTTAAAGGGTAAATCACATCAATTGGATGTTATGAGGACTAACGTCTTTGCATCCATCAGAATATTATATTGTTGTGATTTTAAAGGTAGCTGGTTATACACATGTATGGAGAAAGGAAACCAGTAAAGAGTCCAAACAGCCCAGGTGTGCACTATGACTATATCAGCACTCACCACTTCTTCATCAGAGAGTTCCCTGCCCTGTATGCTGCTGTTCTCTCGCACGGCCAGTTGGTGCTTTCTGCCTTTAATGTGGCTAAAAAGGTAAACATCAGAGGAAATCTGAAGGGGATAAAAGAAAAAAAAAAAAATAAGATAAAAGCAGAACGTTCGTCCAATGTGATAAAAGTGAATTTACCAATTCACATGAGAATCCATTAATAGTAAATGTCACCTTCCTCCTTGGGTAATATTATCTAACTTTGACCAAGAAATAAAGGACTAACCAACAAATGCCCAACTGAGTACTGAAAGGAACCTCATCTAGCATGGGGGTTTACTCATTAGACAACGACTTATAGCATATGAGCTATGTGTAAGGCCTACATGGCTCTCCTGCGTAGTTAAATGGGTAATGGGTAATTTCACCACAAAATGTTCCCGTCAGTGTGAATTGGTAAATTCACTTTTATCACATTGGAGGGATACCAATTCACAAGAGAGTGAGTGTTAAGGTTTAAAGTAAAAGCAGAATAAGGCACATCAGTGACACACAAAAGAAGACATTGGGTGAGATGATGATCACGTGTGTTCCTTAGTATTACAATGCCCACCGTCACATTGCATAGAGAGCACTGTTTCTTCCGCTCATACGGGGTGAGTTTGGGAGCATAGTCGGTGCTGGCATGCCTGCCACTGCTGAGTTCTGCAGCCTTCTCCTTCCTCTGCTCAATCTGTTCCAAGTGTCTCCTAACGCTCTCATCATGCTGGTGGAAAACAAATAGAGTGAGACACAGCAACATCTCAAAACTAAACATTCCTTGGACAATGAACCAAAAGAAGAGGCGTAACAACAGTGGAATAATATATATTTTTTCACAGAAGACAGTGAAAGGAATATTATTTATAGAACACAGAATCCCTAATCTAACCGTGTAACAGCAAACAATTTGGGAAATGCAATAACTCAGAAGTTGTCCACAAATTCTAAGAATGGCATAATGACAGAGAGATATATAAGCAGATAGCTAATAGACAGACCCATTAATGTTTCCATCTATTAGAGCAGAATAATGAATGAGGAGTTAAGACTGTAAATAAATACTTAATGATAACAACCAAGCATGCTTCCACCATTTCACCAGGTCGTAAACATGATCTTTTTATTGTTTTCTTTTAAAACAAAAAAAAAACATTTTTCAGGCTGCATCTGGAGAAAAGTGGAGACTTCCTACATATTCATTTTGTAATTGTTTTTCTGCTTCTCCAGACACAGAGATAATGCTTAAGTTTTCCACCAAAATGGGTAACATTAGACACCCCCTTTCTGGCATGCACGAGGGTCATATTGATGCAAGATATTATGTGTGGGCCCACCAATATACCATGAGCAGCAGCATGGTGTTACACTTGGGCCATGTTATAACGTTATTATCAATAATACTGCACTCACAAAGTGGTCCAGCTGCACTTTTTAATATATTTTTCACACTGGAGTGGTCTATGGCGGTCTAATTTTTTATAATACCAGCCATGGGCTTGGGCCTTAATGGAAATGTTTTGTTTTAACCCATGAACATGGCACCTTTTGGTTTCTGTGCATTTTTTGGAGGCTTCATTGGCTTTATTCATTCACAGAATTTGCATGCACTGGAAATATCACAGAGGAGCCAGGTCCTTGAAGACTCAGCTTTTGGGTGGGGGGGGGCAAGGTGACCTTCTGGCTCACACCTCCTTTACTGGCCCGCCTCTTCTGAGAAGAGAAGGAGCTACATATCAATCTTGGGCCCCAGAAGAAGAAGACTGGGGAACTGGTGTTCCTCACACCGGCACGGAAAGTCAACTTCACTGACGTGGTTAAGACCAACACTTGGGCCTTTTAACTTTTAAATGATATAACTGTTAGAATGTAGAATCACAAATGTTAAGGGAGCCATTGTGCCCATTCATGACTTTACATGCACAGCTGCCTCGCAGTCCTTACAGTCAGGACCAAGCCTGGCCTACGACGGCATACTGTCTCTGGAAATTTGGGCTTTTTTGGCAGCTAAGAAAGTTTAGCGGAACTAAACAAAACATAACACTAAAGAGGTATCTGCAGTAAACAAAACTTTGAGGCTAAAAATAATCAAGTTATATCATTTATAATATGGAGGGAACTAAAAACATGCATGCATGGCAAGACATGGCTATCCTGATCTAAATCAAATCCAAGTGAAGTCTTTTTATTTACTTGAACTTCACACAAAGTGTGAGACAGAATACCATATCCTGCAACTAGCTTCCAAGATTTATCCACCAACTTTTTCTTGGAGTCTCAAGCAGGGTTTGTTTTCCTCGTGAGCTAATTGCACTATTTAACTTACAATTGCCTCAGGCACTGAAATGAAATCATGAACATCACAGGGACTCTTTCTGCAAAAGTCTGCTTATAAAGTACACAGACAGGTCAACAATCATTATATTACGCAACAAACGCTTTCTTTGAAATGGGAATATTTAGCCATTTGATAAAAGTATATGTGCCTTTAAACGTGATCCAGTGCCACCCATCGTGTCACAGCAGAGGTTTGCGGGATTAATAGTAATATGTGATCAGTTCTCAGCAGTCAGTGGTAGTGTCTATGCATATGTTTTCACAATAATGGTATGCCCAAGCATTCCAACAAACAAAATGCCTCCCCAGGTAGTGCCCCCTTCTCCATAATCACTAACAGAGCCCTCATCTGATGGGATAAATGGGGTTTTGTGGCTCTGAAAAGTGAGTAGCATTGGAGAGGTCATGCGATAATCTGCAATGTAACAATGCTAATTGACTCAAAACCCAGGATGCGGTGAAGCAGTAACACAGGAGTCTGCTGGAGAGCGCTCTACTCACAAACACGCAGATAACATCTAAAGAGGGCCTGAGGCAGAGAGATCATTATGGGGAAGGCCCCAGAAACATAGGCTTCAGACGTGGTTTTCTCCACTAAAGTAAATGACATGTCCTGTCCTTCCTGAGCAAACTAGGTGGGCTAGATGCCGCTTATCTGTTCTCAATATCTGTCTTTGGATTCTATGAAATTAGGTGAGGGAATGCTTTGAATCAGTCGTCCCTACAGAATTTATACAAAAAAGGCCCCAGGACTTAATTTGTGACTAAATAGAAAACATAGGTACGCATCTTAACTCCTTCAAAGCCAGAAAAAAAAACAAAAAAATACAAAGCGAGTGTTTTGCTTTACTGTGAGCTCTGCTGCAGATACATGATTATTTTTTGATTTATATAGGGTCATCATATTCATCAGTGATCAATGTTCACATAAGCCACACGCCCTTCTGCCTCCTTCATGCTTTACCTTGAGTTGAATCTTCTTCTGGAGCTCCTCCATAGCCTCCTGCTGTGCTGCGGTTAAAGCTGCCAACCTTTCTTCTCTGTCCCTTTAATCAATTAATGGCATCAATTAGTTATCTTGTTTAAATGTTTATAATCGCTCACTATATCGTACATTTCATTAAGTTAGGCTTAGAGTATTATTAAGTACACAGGATCTGCCCCAGATGCGGCACAACAACTGCCACCAACTTCTGAGGTGTAAGAGTTCCAAGGTTTTAAAATAAAGAGATTGTCTGCAATTTATGACAGACACAGTGATCGAAAACCGATACAAATTCAAAAAATATAAAGGCTGAGAGCTAACATTTGTGTAAATATATAGACAGATCAAAAGAAACAGTAGGCTTTTTTGGGGGGGCGATTTCTTGTCATCTCCTTTCTTCAGTGAATTTGCCGATAAATGGGAAGTGAGAGATAGCTTTGTGTTTATATTTGACTTTTATTGTGAATTCAATGGATACAATAACCCACCCAGCACTATACAAACATTTATTAAAACAGATTGATTAAAACATTCTGCCAATGAGTATATTTGCTGTCAGATTTTGGGTAATATAGTGGATATCAGGGGGTTTTGATCAACAAAGTTGCCACCAGCCCCCTAAGTGAAAAAGTGGGGGCACACCAAACGGGAATTAATTCCTACAAAGGTGACTGGAAAGAAGAGAAAATAACTGCTAAAGTTAAATTTTATCAGAAAAAAAAGTTAAAATTAATTAAAAAAAAACAACAACCCATGGGTCTACTTTTGTTGCTATATTGTTAGTTATCCCCGAAACGGGGGTATTTAGTTGGCCGAGAAACAAACTTCATTTGCTCTATCTATCTATCTTATTTGTTAATGTCATTGTTGGCCATAAAACAATCACAAACCAGGCAAAATAAATAAATAAAGTCATGCATTCATAAAGAATTATGGTGCGCTGGAAAAATCTAGTCAGGATGAATATAATAAAAGTACACAAATATGTAGAAACTGAAGACAGTAGTCTGTTCTGTGCACGGATAGGAAAGGGGCAAGATCTTGTGGGCATTCCACATACAACATATGATACTTGGGCAATCGATCATTCCAGCCATCACAGAGCAACATTTAAACAATTATTTCTTAAGTCGGGGAATTATCTACATGTTATTTGTGAAATGATTTATGGGCTTGGAAATCGGTGACCTAATTTAATATTTACGGCTGTAGGACATCCAGTTTTTCCATTTGCGCTGCATACGGTCTAAACCTCTCTCTAATGGCATATAAAATCTTGCGAATCCGGATAATACAAAACTGCTTCTCAGCCTTTCAGTCGGATACTTAACTACAACTGTCCCTTTCATAAGAGGTTTAATCGTCACCAGATGTAAAAAATTGACTTTCGTATAAGTGCAGACAGACATTTTTAAAATATAGAAAGAACATTTTAGTGGAGAAGTTATGCGTTGATCTTTCCACTTCCAATGTTTAATAATCTCTGCCAAGTTGTTTATCTGGATTTTGGGCAATGACACTCACCAAAGCACGATGCGTATTAGGCAGGAAATCAACCCTTATATTTACGATTTTATTTTTTTTTTGTTTATTTTTTTTCTTGTGTATAGCACTTTTTAGTCTGTCAGTACCAAGCTGTAGTAACACTCTATGGAGTAAAATCAGGACAACAAACTTTTAGGGAAAGTCTGGAAAGCAGTTACATTTTCTGGAGCTGCCAAATGCAAATCACGGACAAGACCAAGGAGACGCAAAAATGCATATCTGGGCTTGTGGGCACTATCAAGGAAATTTGTCTTTTGTGACAAAGAGTTTTTCTTTGTAATTCTTCAAGTAAGCTAAAAATGTGATGAGATGCTCCTGAGAAGGGTCTTAACGAAGGCTTACTCCATAATGGTATTACAAATGATTGAAGGTAATGCTATGCTAAAGTATACCCGGAACACATTTGTTTTTAAATGTTTATGTAGTAGTTCAGGAGTTAGAGAAGAGCTTGGCGGTATACGTGCAAATGACTTTACTGACCTCATTCCCCTCTGTAATGCTACCAGAGAAAACAAATTAAATTGGAGGAATATACATATTTACAAAATATATACGAAATAATTAATAGCGTTCCTACCCTTTTCCAAAAGGACCTATAGCGATATCTGCTAAACCACAAATGCATTGCAATACATATCTTTATGTTTGAACCTCTTCAATGAAAGTTTTGGTCTTATGATGCTATAAAAAGATATCGAACTACAACCTTTGGCAACATATTTAGTAAATGTGACAAGTGCAACAGGAATTGTTACAATTACACATATAGAAATCCATAAATTATATGGATAGTTACTAATTACTGTAGTAATTAGTAATCTGTAGTCAAACAACACAGGCCAATGGAACTCTAATATATTAAACTGGTTTATACAATTGTGTTTAATAAATTATAAAACACAGAGACTGTGACTGTACAACTATTGTGCTATTAACCTGTTTCTGATATGCACTTATCAATGCAAAACTAGCAAACATAATTCCACTAAGTTTATTCATTTTTTTAATGGCTAAAATCTACTTTTTTTGCAGACTTCTTTCTTGCTGACATCTCTGATGCTGCCTGGATTGTAAGTGCCAACATAGTAATGATGAATGCTGTTGCAGTATCGTGATGGAGTGGCCTGGTAGACCCTTGTCTACTGAAGACACTATTCAGATATTCAAGATGTTAATGAAATATGCACTTTACTAGAAAAGCAGTAGAGCTACACGCTGGCCCTTAAGATCGTAGTCTGGGGTGACCTGGCAAGTCTAGTCTGGTATCTTCACACTTGGTGTTACTTTAAAATGAGGGTGCTCCTAAAATAGAATAAAGTCCCTTGAGGAGCCCCATTTTTAATACCGGAGTACTGCTTTTCCTAATTCTTCATTTTACATTTTTTTTTTATAGCTAAAAGAAAATTAATAATATAATAATTATAATAATAACGAAGGATCCACAATCAAAGCCCATTAGTGAAAAATCAATGGTGATTATTTATAAAAAAGTGATCCTACACCAAAGCTGGCATAGCAACCAACAGAACTTGCTGTAGACTGGCAATGACACATCTTTCCAAAGTTTGCACCAAAATCTTTTTATACAGAACCACCATTGTTTCACAAAGGTATGAGGATGCAAACGTATGCCATGTACAATGTACCTTATGAGGTATGAAACCTTTCAGAAATGAAGGCAAGAAGGAACCTACTAGTACATTTGTTAGCAAACAAAGGGAAATAAAGTGGAGAGAAGAATTAAGAAAAGGAAAGGGGGAGGAAAGGGTCACCCGAGAGTCAACTCCGTCATTTTCAGCACTGGGAGACTTTTGACGCAGAGCCCACCATGCAATGTTTCTCCTGACAGAGGCAAAAATTAATGGAACTCTGTGGTAGGGATGCTACAGTTGTTCCAAGTACTTTCCATACCTGTCGAATAAAACCGACAAGGATACGGAAGGTGTGCCAAAAAGATCGTTTTGACAGCCTACAGTAATCACAATCAATTTAAAAAAAGGTATTTCCAAAATCACAGCAGAGAACCGATTGTTCTGCTTTAGCTCAAGGTTATGAAGGGAAGGAGTCCAAAGTATATCAACTTTTTCTGCCAGTAACTTACAAACAAGCTCCAGCAGACAATGCAAGGATACTGGATGAAACACAGTGATAGTCCTAAGGATATCAATACTGGAACAGTTTAATTTTAGATTAATAGAAAATGGTCTGTATTTTAGGTGACAGAACAAACAAAACCCATCAGCAGCACTCTGATCAGCAAAGGATGGGGGGAGCACTAAAATATCTTGATGCCCGACCACTCAGGGTAATGACACACGGAGACACTGCGTTTGAGGTCTGACAGCTGCTCCCGGAAACCTCGGTCAAAGAGTCATTAATATTGCTGAATAATAACAATGATCTAAATGGCACAGTGAAAAGGTCTTAGGGCCGGCCTGTAGATCAGCTTTATAAGCAAATGTCAGGGCTTTGAACAACCCGGTTACCCAGCAGGTTTAACAGCTGCCAACAAGGTGTGCCATACATAAGATGACAGGAAGACAGAGACGCTGGAGTAAGTGAACAGCAAACAAATGTAATCACTTTTTACTGAAATCGGATATCCTGTCAGAAAAGGGACGTGTCCGGCATTTATGCAACTGCGATAAAGCTAAACCAATTTTTATTAATTGCACTATGCCACAAAACACAAGATATTATATTTTTGGAGGATGATAAATACTTCACATTGACTCCATTGCTAGAAAAACATATCCACATCTTATAAAGTCAACATGCTTTCTCAGCGAAGTGCCATAAATGCACTTCTTTATTAAATAAACGGTGCCAGAACATCTTGCGAGTGACTCCAATATTGGGGGGACTTTCCATGTATAATTGTTCCTGTACTATATGTGGACTCCTGTTTTAGGAGGGACACAGCCTATAATTCTGTGTCTTTAATACATCGCAATTATTAAGAAGACCTTCAGACATTGTTACCAAAAATATAATTTACAAACACATGCAACCTGATCCAA
>VKOC01012039.1:0-11969 GCA_009364415.1 Spea multiplicata
CCCATACACCACTCTGCTTCCTGTCAGCAACGGAGGTTCACAAGACACCAGGGAGTCGGGTAGACAGCTTCCTCCCCCTCCCATACACCACTCTGCCTCTCTCCCGACTCCCTGGTGTTTTGTGAACCTCCGTTGCCGACAGGCACTTTCACTGGAGCTTCATAGAAGCCCCAGAGGAAGTGAAGGGGAGTAACGGAGGCTGTCTCTGCGCATCGCGCAGACCCCCACCAGCTGACAGAGAGGAGACCTCGATTCTCGGAAGTGGAGGGGAGAGGCGTAAGTTGTCTGTGCGCATCGCACGGACACCCACCGGCTGACAGTGGGGGGAATCCAGGTTCCCTGCAGCGTTGGGGGGGATCTGGATTCTAGTGTTATAATCCTCTATTCTCATTCTGTTTGAGGTCGGAGAGGAGTTTTTCAGAGCATTTGCTCTGAAAAAAAGCTCTTTTGAAGAAGCACAAAGAAATGTGCAGTGTTGAGGACCATAGACTCTGTGGTCGGCCAAGGAAACTTGCAGCATATCAAAGGCATATTTTGATGGGATCAACCCCCAGCAGTGCCACCCTAGTACATTCACCTACTGTCCAAAGAAATCTGGTCATAAATGAGAAGTACAAGCAGATACATATCCATCATGCAATACCATAAGGGAGGCAAATTTGTTCAGCAGCATTAAAATGATCCCAAACATACAGCCAAAGTCATTCAGCATAAAGAACAACAAGGAGTCCTGAAAGTGTCATGGGATTACATGAGTCTGCATAAATCCACAGAAGAACTGTAGTTAGTTTTCCAAGATGAAACTACCTGCCGAGTTCCTTAACCCCTTCGTGACAATGGCTGATTTATTTTTTGTACCCTACATGACAATGGCTGATTTTAACATTTCTGCGGTGCTCATGTTTAGATATTATTTTCTTATTTCTCATTAACCGTAGCTGCACAAGATATATATTGTTTTCAGGAAAATAATTTACTTTTACATTATTTTTTCACACCTACCTAAAACTTTTGCACATTACTGTGTATGTATGTACACTATATGGACAAAAGTATTGGGACACCCGATGATGACACTAGCAGGGACTTTTATGACATTGCATTCTAAATACATTAATATGTAGTTGGTCCTGCTTTAAAACTATAACAGCTTTCAGTCTTCTGGGAAGGCTTTTCACAAGATTTTGGAGAGTTTTCTGTAGGATTTTTTGCCCTTTCATGCAGTAGAGCATTGTGAGGGCAGGCGCTGAAAAACGCTGACCCAACCCCTGAAAAACAGCCCTATACCATTATGCCTCCTCCACTAAACTTTACAGTTGGCACAATGCAGTCATGCAGGTAATGTTCTCCTTCCCACCTTCATCCACCAAACCCAGTATCGCCCATCAGACTGTCAAACAGAGAAGCGTGATTTGTCACTCCGCAGAACACATTTCCATTGCTCCAGCGGTGGTTTTCTTTACACCACTCGATCCAACGCTTGACATTGTACCTGTGAGGCTTGGATGCAGCTGCTTAGTCATGAAAACCCATTTGGTGAAGCTCTCGAAGCACAGTTTTTAATGAAAGGACAAGCAATTTCATAGGTCTACATAGACCTGTTACTTGGACACTCAGTAAACGTCAGGATTAAAACACATTATTCTAGAACAATTATGCCTATTTTAAAGATGTTTGTCACTAGGGTTGTTGCTTCATTTCAAGTTAGAAAACTAAAAACACTGTGTAAATTCCCCAAAAAATAACTTTATCATTCCCTTGTGCCAATTTTCATAAACCCTTCCAACAATAAAGTCTTTAAATTCCCGGTAGATAACTGGGCACAACAAATGTGTGTGCACTGCAACTTACAGACCTTATTTCTAGGGAAGCCATACATTGAGACAGACATCCAAAGGAATTGCTTCCCAAAACTTAACACAGACATGGTTGAATACAGATATAGATGAGTTTATGATATTAACAAAATAACCTAGACCGAGGAGACTCTAGAATTTTGTGAATTATGCAAAGTAGCATTTGCAGCAAGTGTGTTACTACATAACAAACTTGTATGTTATAAGCCCCTGAAGTTCAATTTTTCCCCACATTAAACTATTTGTGCTGATCCAGGTGTGACCCTACCAACACCCTTCTTAGGTTTTTACTTTAACTTAAATCAGCTATAGGTTGTTGCAGTGAATTTAATTTGTTAAACTATAAAGCCACAGAAACATGGAATTTGACTGCAAATAAGAACCATTCAGCCCATCTAGTCTGGTCATTTTCCTGATGTAAATCCCCGTTTAAGATTTAAGATAAGTGGGACACCTTTGTTGAGGGCTTGGTTAGTGGGAGGGTGGGTCATTCCTTTTACAGTGGGGTTATCATTCATATTATGCATTTTTATTAACTTTTTTAACATGTCCATATTATAAGGGCTAACACGGACAAAAGCTGTTAGCCCTGCTTTTACCCCCGTATGCAGTAGAATGTTCCCGCAGATTGCTTGATATACTGTTTTTTATCCACAACATCCCTGTTTTCAGTCTTGATAGCTAAAAAAAATGGTCCAATCGCTTCCAATTTTTTTTAAATTCTATACAGGTTTATCTAGTAGTGTATAGATCGATCACACTAGACTTTTTAGTATCAGTATCTCATGAAGACAACACAGATAAACTAACACCCTATGTGACATGGGGTAAATTAAAAACCATAATTACTTCTGACGGCTATTGCATTATTAATTAATACGGTTATGGTAGGATTGATGTTTTCTTTATTAAGAAAAAAAAATCTCATGACATTTGAGCTAAATAACAGATAAGACTTATAAAACGGTGTGTGACTATAGTCAATACTTCATTTGTGACTAAATGAAAATGTAGAACTGTCCAGGACCATAGATCCTTGCTGTCAATTCAGAACATAAGTGGCTCCGTAGGAATATGTGATGCACTGTGTTTACGTACCTCAGCAAGAGGTACCTGTATCCCTTATCGCATGCGACCACAGCATAACCATCTGTGCACTCTTGGTTTCAAGTGCTTGCTGACATCAATGTATTGATTTTTCAACACAAAACAGTATGTTAGAAAGCTAATCTCTCTATGATTGATGACTGGAAACTTGGTGATATTATACAGAAAGAAAGTATAACTTTTTGTTCTTTATTTTAAAAGGTAAATTTTTGGACCAAAATTATATCCTACTAAAATATGTAGATTGTATTACTAAGCTTATTTGTGGCTATTTATTAGAAACACCCTCATACCAATTGTGTTTTTTTTAATTTATTTACTATACTCATATTTTCTCTGCAAGGTAGTAGGATTTGGTGTAGCGTTGAGCACTCAATGACAGCTCCCGCTTGAGCGAATAAACCCTTTTATTTTAGATAAATACAGTCAAAAGTAAGAAATATGTCCTTTATTGGAATGCAAATTTACATAGGCAGTGACACAAATGTACTTTATTGTGATTTTTTTGCATCAGAATTTTCAGTACCCATTTTAGTAGACACGTCTAACTCTCGCTAAATCCTTGCTATTTTAACTCTTTTTATCTTACTCTACAGTTTGAGCGCCATGACCCAGTGGATGGACGTATCACTGAGCGTCAGTTTGGTAGCATGCTCCTGGCCTACAGTGGAGTGCAGTCCAAGAAACTTACTCTTATGTTAAAGCAACTGAAGAAACTATTTAAGAATGGAGAGGTGAGCAACAAATTTACAAAAATATAACATTACCATAAATGGTCTTCAATCAAATTTACATGTTAAAAAAAAAACAAAAAAAAACATAGCACCTTCACTTTTGCAGTTCCACAGATTTGTAAAGGTATATTAGACAAACAGTATAATATAACACGGTTAGTGTCACCTGCCATAAAAAAAAAAAAGGTACAGCAGGGTCCAGAAGACCTTTGCTGGTTGGGTTGTCGACAGTGATTGAAAGTGTTGTTAATGTGACAGTGATTGAAAGTGTTATTGAATTATTAGTTGAAGTATACAGGTCCTGCACTCCAATGTAAGTAATGTTAAGTATTATTTTATAATAATCCAGATGGGCCCACCAGTTTAGCACATAACACATAAAGCAGTTGGTCCGCCTGGATTCTTTGGCACTTAATTTAGTAAAGTAATACTTGACGTTACTTGAATTTGAAGTGTGTGACCTGTTGCAAGAGTGAAGAGTGTGACAGCGAGCAGCCTGGAAGATACTTTTTGTTTTCATTAGTTGAATTATACTCTAATCTGCTACATTTTTGTGTTAACCTGATTAGCCTTCTACATCATATATTGATTTATTTTGTTGCACAGCTTATTTTTGATAAAGCAGTAAATAAGTATATATGAATGTACCGTCCTTAATTTTACCCTAATTTCTAACTATGCACATATATTATTTTACTCTTCAGTACTCTACCTCTCCACCTTTCCCTTAATACCCTAAACATCCAGTCTCCCCATATTTCACTTATGTCACGTCAAAATAAGCAGGGGACCAAAGTAAGCAGGGGGAGCAGGGGTTTAGCTACTCGTCAAACATTGCTTTTGGAAGATCCTGGTTCACTTCCCATTAATGGAAGCTCTTGGAGCTTATTCTGAAGAGAAAATGTAATATTGTTAGAATTTATGCTTTCATATAAGAGATGAATGAATGAGTGATACTTTCCTGAACTCCAATAACTCAAGCGATTAAATATGGCAGTTACTGGGAAATAAAAATGTGTGTCTTGACATTCTGTAGCCTGGGGTCAGACGGGTTTGTTTCACATCCTATTTATGGATGAAGATAATCCCTTTTATGTGAAAGCCTACAGCTTGATGTCCTTTTGAAACCTTTTAAAATCTGAAAGCTGCTGATATTACATAAATATGGAATTAGATTTCATTGCTCTCTAAAGTTATTATTTCAGCTTTAGGCAAGGAGGACTGAATAAATGTATGAAAATAGTTATTCATAGTCTTCTGCACAAATAATGAAACCTTGACTTCTAAACTTTTAATCCTTCTAGAGGCAGGATGTCTGTGTTTCCACGTGTTAGGATGCCACCCTGCCAGCCTGGACTATGGCATATAGATACCTACTGCCATTCCTATCTGCAGCCACTAGTGGCCACTGTACCCTCTCTGGAGTACCCACAACTAAAATCAGCTGAGACCTGCTCTGCCCTTCAGTCTGGCCCTTAGTGGTGTATAACGCTTTGCTGTTTCTCTGCTCCCTTGCCCTGTTCTTTTCCTAGCGGTTCTCTGTTGAATTCTACCTGTTTTGACCCGGCTTGTCCTGATCTTGATCTTGGCTTCTGATTTGTCTCCTGTGATCTCCTGGTATTGACCCGGCTTGCCTGACTACTTGTCCCCTGCCTGAGGGCTCCCTGCCGTGAGTCCAGTGCCCTGCCTGTGGTCTACAAGCTGTGTTCCAGCCTTGTGCTCTGTCAGAGGTCAAAGTTCGCCCCGTGGTCCCCTATCCAAAGTCCGTTCTGTGGTCCCATATCCTGTTGTGGTGTCCTGTTCTGCCAGCACACTCCAATATAGACTGTTATCTGCATAGTGCCATTATTTGCCTGTCTGGGTTACAGACAGAGCCCCTGGTATCCCCTGCAACTGGGCTCCTACCCGACCTGCTTGCCCGAGTCCTGACACCATGTAACTCTTCTGTGTCTTTACTTTTTTGAGTCTACATAGCTATGGAAATTAAGTATTCTTCCTGTTTAAACCCATTAGTACATCTACAATCCTATAATGCGTTTCCATCCTTACATTCATTCATTCATTACTATGCGTTATCAAGAGCAACCCGGTGAGCTTCTCCAGTAAAACGAGCTGTGCTGGATCTGCTTAAGTTGTTAAATCGGTGAGATATTGCAACCCTCTACTTGTTAACTATGTATTAAATGGTGCCAACTGAGCCCTTCTTGGAGGAAGCTATTATGAATTGACCCATTGTAAAACACTGAAAATCCATTGGGTTGAAATGTTAAACTATATTAAATTCCTGGTAAAATACAAGGGACAGCATACAAACTGCTGAACCACTGGTACACAGGCTTGCCCCTGAGATCTCAGAGAGGTTCTGGAGGTGACAGGGCCTCATATCAGATTGTCCCCATGTCTGGTGGAGCTGTCTGATGCATGGGGCATTTTGGGAGGAGATAATAAAAACAGTTTAAGAAGTTGGTGACCCAGATTTTGTCCCATCCCCTGCCACGGTGCAACCGTTTTATTTTTTTATTATTTCTAATCTACCCAGAGGCTCCTGGATTACCGCTCATAGTATGGTTGCATTCAAACAATGATTTTTAGTAAACTCCATCTAAGGCACTTAGATCATCTACCAGAGTGCAAAGCCCTTGTGTATAATTTTACCAGATTAAACAACCTTAGATTGTTTCACTTCAACTCTCTAGTGCCAACTTTCCCTACTCCCACTTTTATATTGTTTTACCTCTGTCGTTGGCTTGTAGTTAACAGGCACTAAAGGGTGACAGGACACCTTGTAGAGTATAGATAAGGTTATCTATAACTGTTTCAGACTATCTGTGTCTGCAATTGTTTAGGTAATGTATATTATGGAGATTCTGCACCTGAAGGCCACTTTGATTATTATGGTACACCATTACTGAATCTAATGAATGTATTGACAGTTTGGAAATCTGTCATGTTTATAAAAATCAATAAACCTAAATTAGATTGTTTAACAATTGTTCAACTAACCCTCAAGAGCCAAGTTTAGTGATAGTACTTCAGAGTCTCAAATGGAGGGAATGAATAATTTAGGGATCTACCATTTTCCTTTAAATGGTCTGCTCATCATTACAGCCAGTAGAAAGTCATGGATTATTGGTTACATTACATTTATACAGTGCTAGCAGATACTGTAACTTTAAAATTAGATGCAGTAGGATACATTTAAACACAAACTGGTACAACAAGAGAAGAGGTGTCTGAAAAGTATTTTTTTCCAGTACAGTCTGTGTTTACTCCTTGTACATGGATCCATAGCTTCATAGGAAGTGCAAAATATCATTCATACTGCCCAAAAAAAACAGCTGATTTTAAACATGAATCCCAATAGTTTTAAATGTCTGTGTGGCATAATTGGTGCTTTTGATCTCGTAAAATAGCACTTCTGCTACTTAAAAAAAGAGAGATTATGTAATTATTATTACGTATTACTTATTATGGATATAATATTGGAACAAATTACCATATATACACAATATTGTAATAATAACACAGAGTATAGAACTGAAATACCAATCCGCTGACTTAAACCTTGCAAACAATACATGCCATGTTTAGCTAAACTCTTATTTCCACCACTTTTTTCCTGTAGATGGTACATTGTCAGTTGGTTACATAGCAATGTGTGCTAATTAAAAGTTTCCTATCAGACTATAAATCAAATTATTACTTAATCCTGTTTTAACAAGCTAAATATATTTGTCAAATTGCCTTGAAAGGAATGAGGAGTGAGTATAATGTGGGTGGTGAGTGGTTAAACACACTAAACCTGGAAACCCATCAATAAGTTCTCTGGTATGCAATTCAAATGCGGGCATGGAAAAAGTACACTGTCGTGTTGGAATAACTTAACATATAAGGAGTATGTCTGTAACAAACATATGTTACTGGCTAATATATGCATCACTGTCAACCGGGCCTTGGATCTGTGTTCACTCTCACTATGTCTTACTCACTTTCCCACTTTTCTTATGGTCCATATGGATTTATGGATACTAGGTTTACTGACTAAGCAGTGTGTTCTAGGCGACACTATAAATTGAACAATGTCACCATCAGGACATCAACTTATTAACACATTGTGAAGGACGCTGCCACACTGGGGATTATAATTGGTCCTGGTACTTTAAAGACAGTTTAAAAAGCAAAGACAGGGTTGCTCAGTTTATGGACTGCAATAGCTAAATTTCTAAAGGCAAGAAAACTCCAAAATTTCAGTAAAATTAGATAACCATACCTGATTGCATAAATATTAAACAAATGCGTACCAGTTGATTCAACTAATGAAGTCCAGAGGCAAGCTTATAAACAATTAACTTACAACATTATATTTAGTTCCGACAATTAGACAGTTTAAAAAAAATCAATTAAATACTAAGAGGTCCAATCAGTTTGGGCAATCCAGGATATTCATAGAAAATGCAGTTTTCACACAACTATTTAATATTGTAAGCATTCTGATTGTTATTCCAGTTAGGTTACTGTTTAAATATTATGACTTTCTTTCGTCCCGTAATATCTTTTAGATGCCCCCCCATAGTCTAGTTAGATTACAAATTTAAAAAGCTCATATGCTTAATATTGCTCCGATAAGTAGCCTTCAGTTATTAAAAATGAAATGGGTCATAATGCACTATATACATTTTCTTCTATGTGGATTGTTTAATGAATCCGTACAGAGGGCCGATTTGATTTCTGTGCTACATTGCCTAGCATCAACAAAAGTGCTGTGATCTCACGGCAAATATTGCATCTTCGGAACATGACTATGAGAATTACATTGATTAAGTGCTACTCTTCTCTGTCTCGCACTTTTAGAAGTTTTGGCCAACTTTACATTTCACACCAAATTATTTCTTTCTGGGTAAATAATGACACTTTAATTGCCTTTCAGGGGCTGACATTCGAAGAGGTGGAAAATTTCTTTACCTTCCTAAAGAATATTAATGATGTGGACACTGCACTGAGTTTTTATCACATGGCTGGAGCTTCCCTTGATAAAGGTATTTAAAATTAAAACCCAACTTATTCAGTAGAAGTGTAAAGTGTTTGAAATGCAAAATAGCTAATTGTATACATATGTGTTTTTTGGGTGATGGTGACTTATAAACCATTAATATTAAGGATATTGAAAGAAATGTTATGGGAATCTGGACAAAACCAATGCTAGTATAGACAAAAATTAGGTTGAAGTTTAAAAAAAGTAGTTTATTTTAATAGTAGTTTTTATTTCATTTTAAAAATGGAAGGGGTATCTCAATCATGTTGTATCAGTGTGAAAAGAGCATCCAGAAATTCAGAAAGTATATATTTAACACTGTGAGTGTGAGATCAAGCCTCAACTCCACAATAAGAAAATCACATGGAAGTATATTGCACCTGGAGATATCCAAGACATGCGCAGAAGCATCTTTCAACCAGAAGGGGAATCACTGAGTCAGTGAATCATTTTGTTAGAGAAATTGGTGGTATTTATTCTCGGGTTAGCAATATCCGTTACTTATCAAAATATCAAGTATCAGAACCTATCGTCCCATAGTCTAAATAAATATATCTAGAAATCTGAACGTACTTTGGGAAATGTTTTACTTTTTAATTAACATTAAGACTAATCATATAATGAATCAACAATAGATTGAGATTTTCCATTGATCACAATGGATTTTATAATAATGAGGTCTAAATTGAACTTGTTGGTTAGTCGAGGCACAAGTTGTTGAATTGATTCAGAAACAAAGTAAGGTATAGAGAAAGAGGAAGTGATAGTACCATAGATTAAGGCATGGGTTTTATTAGTGTCAGGTTAGATGGTTCTAGCCAAAAAGATTGTACGCTTCTCCGAAGAAGCTTTTTCTTGAATATTGGGTGTGAGGGTAAAAGGTGGAAGTTAGGTGGAACTGAGTTCCAGAGGAATGGGGCAGCATGACCGGGACCCCATTGTATTGTTAATCCCTTTACTGACCCTACTGTCTCTGGGAGGCAGATTAAACGGGGCAGTTTGTATTCCAATATCTTGATTTATGTTAACGTGTGCTTTGCTGGCTTTATCCAGCATTGTGTGTGAAAAATAAAGCAGTCGTCATTTTGTTTTTGTTTATACCCTACACTGAGTCTCGGGCTAGTGACTGGGAAACCGGAGAAAGGGTGTGCAAGAGTCCCAGGCTAAGGGAGCATAAATCAGCGGAGGTAGTCGGTCAGACTATCCAGCTCCATGACAGGAGGGATTACGTTTTAGGTTGTGACATTCAAGTAGAAATGTCAGACAAGCAGTTGGTAATAAGAGACATAAGACAGATAGATTTGAGTATCATCTGCATGTAGGTGAAAGTGAAAGCCAAAAGAAATGATTTATCATACCAAGAGATAAAGGGTAAAGAGAGCAGAGCAGGGGGCCAAAGACTGATCACCAACAGAAAGCTAGAAGTGAAAGTATCTTAATAATATTGTGACAGAATGACTTGTCATACAGGACCCCAAGGTACTCCCCCAAGATGGCTCCAGCTCGGCTGCCAAACAAAGATAGCACAGGTAGGAACTCCATTGTTTAACTGATCCCATTAATAGGATTGCTGCCAGGGGAATAAAAGGTCGGGTTGAATACACGTATCTGTTTATCTATGTAAATGCAATTCTGTGGATAAATGAGGCTATGTATTACAACAATAAATAGTGATTTCGGGGACAACCGGAAGATACGTCTGGGTGATCTCTGTGAGTTACTACAGCTCTTTTGGTGAACCCTTTATAAATACAATGTATCGGCAGGCTGCACGTCTAGCAAGCTTTCAGGTCTTTACAATCAGCAAACATACCATTACCTGCATCACCCCATGTAGAGGGAAAGCACCGGTGACACAGATCTTCAAAAGTCCCCTCCAAACAGGACAAAAATGATGCACAAAAATGCAAAAATCTTGTATTCCTTTTCGGTGTGAGATTTTTGTTTTTCTGTGAAAATATCCTACCAGAGAAAGTGGCAGAGAAAGAACAATTAGAAAAATATGACGAGATCTGGGAGAGCGCTGTATCTCATTTACCTTTAGGAGAAAGCCTTTTAAGAATGTGGTGATAAACTATTAAAAACAGGAGAAATATGGAGGAGTTGTAGCAAGGAGAACTGACCTTTGGCAGAGAACAAGTCATTGGATACATTTTTGTGTTTTCAGTAGAGTAAAGGAGTCTAAACCAAGACTGGAGGGTTAATCAGAGGAGAGAAAGTTAATTGATTGTACACAATCTGCTCAAGTAAGTTAGAGGCAAAAGGGAGCAGAGAGATAAGATAGGGCAGTAGTTATATAAGTGGCTTTTTTAGAATGGGTTTAAATAGAACATGCTAAAAGGTTGTTGGTAAACCTTTCCAGAGGATAGGTGGGTAAGTGATGGGCAATATTTGTTTGTTAGCAATATGCAAATTTAATTTTATACATCGTCATGGCTCCTGAGAACAGACACCTACAACATAACTCTATGTATTTTGAGAACTGTCCTTCATGAGATTGGGACTCTTTACCCTAGCGTTCTATGCCATTTCCAACAGAAGGGGATTTAAATCCCTCCTGTGTTGAATCATATGGCCTCTAATAGAAGTAAAGACTTAAAGTGGAACCTTGTGTTCAAACAAATCGAAAAGACAATTAGCTTTTTAGTTTTATTTATTGTCAATGATAATGTATATAGTGGTGGAACATGTTATAGTTTATCTTGGTCTAGGGCTGTAACAACTAATCGATAAAATCGATAATAATCGATAATGAAAATCGTTGTCAACGATTTTCATTATCGATTAATCGAATCTATTTTTATCGATTATAAAAAGAGGTTTTTTTCAGAGCAAATGCTCTGAAAAACTCCTCTCCTTATATAATCCGATCTCAAACAGAGAACGGATTATAACACTGGAATCCAGATCCCCCGCAACGCTGCAGGGGACCTGGATTCCCCTCACTGTCGGCCGGTCTCTCACTTCCGGCTCTCTCCCCCCTCCCATACACCGCTTTGCCTCTCTACCCGGCTCCATTACTGACTGGCACTTTCCCTGCAGCTTCATAGAAGCCACAGTGTAAGTGAAGGGCAGTAATGGAGGCTGTCTATGCGATGCAGACCCCCACCGGCTGACAGAGAATCATCCTCCGTTACTCACCTTCACTTACACTGAGGCTTCTATGAAGCTGCAGTGAAAGTGCCGGTCAGTAACAAAGCCGGGTAGAGAGGCAGAGCGGTGTATGGGAGGGGGGAGGAG
>VKOC01012047.1:0-10748 GCA_009364415.1 Spea multiplicata
CCCCAGCGCTGTATACAGTAATAACCCCCAGCGCTGTATATAGTAATATTACCCCCAGAGCTGTATAGGAAGTAGAAAAACTATAGCGATAAAATGGTAAACATAGGAAAATTGGGTATAATATTGTGGTCTGGCTTAGCCCAGAAAGACGGGCTTCTGTTGAGTATAGGGCACAGTATCCGCGTTTCATGTGACCTGAGAATACATACAAGGTGAACGTTACCATTTTAGCCAATTTACTTTTGCGTTTAAAGAGCCTCCATTACTCTTCCAAGGTGGGGCTCGCCGAGGTTCCACACAGAGCCGAGACACCCCATAGCTTTTGTTTTTCTAAAGAGACAGGGCAGTAGGCAGGCTTGTAGGTGTGATGAGAGATAACTAGTGAGGTCACGAGCGAGGAGAACTCGTGGCTCTGATGGCGTCTGTTCTCAGCTGTTGGGCTGACATCATTAGCCATCGTCTTACGCCTGCCAGCCGTCAGGCAGACAGTTACAGAAAACCCGGCGGATCTCGGCAGATTCGTGTTTTCTGAAAGTTTCAACAGGAAATGAAAAATAAACCGGTCGCTTCTGCCTTAAAATGTTATTTCTCTCTTTCTATTCTAAAACAAACAAAAAAAACTTAAATCCCGTCTATAACGAACCTCGCATTACTGTTTTGCTTTTAACCCTTCACGTGGCGAAAAAGGCACTAAAAAAAAAGGGCTAATGTTTCCCGTAATAACATGTCCTTGAAAATAACCCGGGGCAGAACTTACAGCCCTAAAGCGACGCTGATGGCAAATAATTTACAAATAATACCATTCTTTAGGGTAGCTGTTCTGTCCATGAATGCAGAAAGTTAGAATTAGCCAGTTTCTGACCTTCTCCTTATAATACGGATCAGCGGGGTTTAATCATTCCGACGTAGACTGCAGTGGGCTGAATCACTGTATTTTAGGGTGCGAAAGAGACGTGTTACTATGGAAACCAAGACTTTCATAGGGTATGACACACTAGCGAGTCAAGTTATGAAACAGTTACTTTCATGAATTCTCAGGGGTTAATATCCTTAAGAAAGCCGTCGGTCCGCGCTAGCCTGGCGTCAGGAAGCCGGATCATATGACGCGCCCTATTCTTGGGGGAAAATATCGGATTATTATTATTTTCTTTTTATTTATACAGCACCAACAGTTTCCGCGGTGCTTCTTACAATCCACTCAAGCGGGATAGACAGATAAACCGACGCGTTGGGTAAAGAGGTCTCGGCTCGCAAGCTTACAATCGGATCGAGTGATCCATGAATATGTCCGACTTTGCATGGTAGTTTTTAATGCCTACCTGCTAGTCTGGGGCCGATGGGAATCTCAAGAGCCCCAAACCTGGTGAGGTTATAACTATAAGGTCGGAATACTATAAGTCCTGGGGCCTCTCCAAAATCCGGTTCACGAGCTGCTGTTTCTCTCGACGAAACATTGCTTTTTATGTTTTTTTGGCGGGTAAAAGGTTGGGGTTTTTTTAACAAAATATAACATAAGTAATTTTGTATATTTTGTGCAGATACGTTTACTATACCCTTAGATGGTCGGGGGATTGAGTCTTCAGCCGACTGTCATGCCTTTCATTATACATGTCACATAACCTTTGGGACCTCGGAAGTATCTCCTTTGGAGGTCCTTGGGACTCTACATCGAGCAAAGCGTATGGACTGCGTCTAAAGACTTCATCTTCTTGTGGTTTAATACAGCAGCCCAGCAAGAATGGTTAGCCTCGCCCTGTATAATGGATACTTTGACCAGACAGATGAATTGGTAGAAATCCCTGCTCATGAACTATGCATTGTGCAGGGCCATCTCACTGGGTCGGTTAGAATGCCTGGCGAAAGTCTGTTCAATAGTCCAACGCAACTGCGATTGAACATCACGTCTCTCATTTGCAGTTTACAGCTACTCAGCGTGCGCGGATCTATATTTGATTTCCGCCAGCAGCCAAAAAGCTGTCGGCTTCCTCCCAGACCTCCCGGCGAGCGGCAGAGAACTGTGCAATCAGCCCAACAAAGATCCCTTTAATTCCAATCAATTTGCTTTAAGCCCCATCCCGCGCATGAAGCACAATTAGCTTCCGCGTTTGGTATGAATCCATTTAACTCGCAGCAGCCCCTCTGCGCTGTGCTTTTTCCGTTCACGCCGAGGTGATGCTTATTTAGAAAATTGCTATTTACATAACATATCTCCTTTTCTTTATTTATTTATCCCAAGAATATGATATCCGTATACATTCCGAGCGTGTCACGGTCAGGTCGGTGCAGTATGGTGACCGTCCGTGATGAGAGCCCCCACTGTCTCCACATAGCCCCCACTATCTCCTTTCCTTAATACCTTTGCCTTATGGGGGCCACCTTCATGGTGGTCAAGTAGAGATAGCAAACGTCTAAACTTCCTTGTATTATCATTATATATATATATATATATAGCGCTATCATATTCCGTGGCGCTGTACAATGGGAGAGGGAAACTATCAGAGCCCATGGCACAGAAGGGAGCTCTCCTCCGCCTTTTGTTTGTGGAACGGCTAATCTGCAGTGGGCATTGTCAGCCGTGACGGCGCTCACATATGTTTGGCATGGAGCTGGCGTCACACGATCTCTCGGTAGAAGTTACTGCGTAATCTTCAGCTTCCGCAAGCCATGCGCGCTCAACGGGGCTGCGGATCAGCACAGCAGCGGTGTGGGGGAGGTGGCGCATGGGGGGCAACCACGCTACTGCCTCAAATAAATAGTAACGTTAGATAAAAATAACCTCACGTTTATATCATCCAGAAAGACTGCGTGAGCTTTGGGCGTTAAAGGGGAACTGCACCCTTAATAATATAGACATGTTATCGCATAGATGTCAAAGTCGGCCTGGCACTTCAGTAGTTAAAGTGTCATTAAAGGCATCCATAAAGAATGCTTATAGCTTAACGTTGCTGTATTTACAGAACAAAATACAGGATCGTTCAAAGGTTTTGGGTCACTGAGTCCATTTTCATGGAAACAGGACCTTTCTGGCTGTAACATCATTACAAAAGGGTTTTCTAACGATAGTTAGCCATTTTTAAATCTTAACTTGGATCAGCGAACACAACAGGCCCACTGGACACGGGGTGGATGGGAGCGATAAAGGCCACTGGAACACAGGAGTGGAATGGACCGATAAAGGGCCATTGGAACACAGGAGTTGATGGGAAGTGATAAAGGGCCTTGGACACAGGAGTGATGGGAGTGATAAAGTTTCCTTGGAATCACAGGAAGTGATTGGGAGTGAGTAAAGGCCATTGGAACACAGGAGTGATGGGAGTGATAAAGGGCCTCTGTACTCCTCCGAAGAGATTCCATTAAAAATCAGCCGTTTCCAGCTATAATAGCCAGTTACAGCATTAACCCCGTCTGCGCTGGATTTCTGATCCATTTCAATCTGCTTTTGATACAAAAACATGTACATTTCTAAGTGACCCCAAACTTATGAACGGTAGTGCATTTGTAATATAAATTTAGCCGGTTTTCTTGGAAGAAAGTTTTGCTTTAGAGATATGTGTAAAGTGTCTCGATTTAGAAGGGACAGTCCCTTCATAGATCACATAAAAAAGTCTTATGTAATCTTAGGTAACATGCTGTCCGCTGGCGAGTGTACATAAATATACAGCCCTCAGTCCACTCGCTGTGTTTAGAGGTATCCTATGGGTGAAATTTAGGTGTAATTCTCGTGTTTTTGGTCATCTTCTCTTAATTTGCAAACAATTTCGGAGAATGGCAGATCGTGATGCCACTAATTAGCCGGGTGGAATCCTTTGCATCTATAATTATCTAGAATGTGCTGAGTTCATCAGGTGGCATATGCCTTATTTAAGAGAGGGCAAAATGATTATTGGGACAAGAAATTTTCCCCAACATTTCAGGTGTCCGGTGTTGGAGACCTTGGCTGTAGATGGGGGTGGTAGGGCCAAAGCCAGGAGGGCCCCAAGGAGCCCCTTCCTGGTGCCCAGCAATCCACGTGGAAGCTGCAATGAAGGCCTGCGCAGGAAACGGCTCCTCGGGCAGATCGGGGGCGATGAGGACCTCCCCGGTGTCCTCAGAAACCAGGATAGTGGGGCAGCTACACACGGCAGCAGGATAAATAACATGACACTTGGCACGTATGCGTGATTGTAAAAGGGCAAGGCAAAAATTCTGTATTTTGGAGGAAGTTACACATAAAACGGTGCCGGGAATTGCGGAGTCACCAGTGAACTTGATGACCTCATAGAATCTTGCCGATTTACCGGAATATCGCTCCTTCCTTGTTACCATACTTCCTTGTTAACCCTTACAAATCCATGCCTTACATGCAAATGCTGTATGTAGTTTAAATTTAGGGCGACAGGTAAAACTTTTTATAACCACGGAGATAATCATCATCAGAGACAATTTACCAGAAACTCCCCCTTCTTAATTACTCTAGAATCTCATAAAGTGCTCGGAACATCAGTATTCGTGCAGGGACTTTAAACCAGTCAGGGCTTGACCCAGAAAAATGTAAATCTGATAGCAGGAATTCTTTTACACAACAACATCGGCGTCGTTGCCCTGGGATCAGGTAGGCTGTTCAGAAAGTTCAAGAAAGTTCAGCATTCCGGTTCCTCAAATACCTCTTTGGAGGGGATGCATATAACAGGGCTAGGTGTTTCTGCCGATGATAATGTTGTGGCAACAGCCAGATTCAAACACATACCCCCCGGGGGGGGGGTATGTCAGGAAATGGGGACAGAGGTCAAAGGGAGAGGGCCAGAAGGGTGTAGGGGTTCGGCAAGAGCGAGACCACCTGCCTATCTGCCTGGAGGAGCCACCTTGCGGTACTCTGCATCAGGAGGTGGCCGTGTGGGGCATCCGCGTTGGGGGGGAATGTGGCTAGAGGAAGGGGGCGGTCAATGAGGCCATTTGGGAGTTGACGTGGAGTTCTGTCCTGCAACAACACAGACCTCCATCGATATTACAGCTTCCTGGAGCTTCGGGGGGGGGGGGGATCAGAGGACATTGCGAAATATGAAGAACACCAAGAGTTGTGTTGCATATGGCTGTTGCCTGTGATAACTACTATAAGAGACTTCAAATAATACCCATGAACCATCATAAATGTGACTTTATCAGCCCCGTGCCTTCTAAGGAAGGAAATTACCTGCCCAACAGCAAAGCGACTCTAAGTGGTCGCCAAGCACTGAAGCTCAGAGCAAAATCAAATCTAGTACTTATTAGCTGTAATTTATGGCTTTATGCACCGTGTACTTTGTTGTTTAGTGGTTTAAATACATGGATAACAGTAGCTGATGATTAATCATTGATGAAGGACTACAGCTATCCATATAGCAAGGGTTTATTTCCCACCCTGGCAGGGGGTTGGATCGCTTTGACGGGCAGCTTTCCTCTGGTGGGCTGTGGAATTGATTGGGGAGACAAGGTGAACCTATAACCCTTAAGACCCTTGTTTTTTTTAAGGCTACTAGCAATGGGATCTCCTGTTTTCTCAGGTATTGTATTTTCTAATTATTTTGCCATTGGAAAAGAGAGCAAATTACTTTGGATATGAGAAAAGATAAGGAAAGAAGGGGAAAGGGCCAAACTGGCAGAGAAAAGGGAAAATGCAAAAAAATAAACCACTCTGGGGTAATTTTAAAGAGGGGAGCGGATGAGGGGAAAAATGATTTGAATTAAAGTCTTATCGCTTTGATTTTGGCTTTGTTATTAAAAGACGAGTGGCCAAGGCTTTCGTAATTGAGTTTCTTTGACTTCTGCCTTAACTTCAGGTGTAGCAGACGATATGGCTCTGGCCGAAGAATGCCGACGCCGCGGACAGAACGCTTTGCCCTTCCAGCCATCAGCGAGCAGAAGCGCTCGAGCTCAGAAGCCCGCCGTCCTTCCCAGACATAACTACAAAAGCGATGAGGAGGAGGAACACGACAGGCTGCGGAGTACGGGCAACTGGGAGACCCCTCTTTACTCATCAGGTGTGCAGACAAACGTTAAACAGGGTTCCCGTGATAATAACGTGTCCATCAGCCAATCAAGCAAGTGTACGACACTTCCAGAAAAGCGCTGCTGCGTATTGATATAATAATTACAATGTAACACAGATAACGGCCAACGTTCCGCTGCGTCTCAAGGATCTCTTCTCAGGGGATCCTACCCTTTAGGTAGAATTTCTACAATTTTGATTACATTTCCCTTTCTGATTCCCTTAAAGGTGAGATCTGGTCACCATGCCTATGGTATACATGATATAATCTGCCTCTATTACAAATTCAGTTTGGGTTTATTGTGTTCATAATATCCACTCGACATATTACATGAACACGTATCTTTGGCGACCAACAGCAAATACAGCGATGGGTTAAATGCCTCTCTCACCCTAAAAGAGTTGTGAATTGGCTGCCACGATTACATTTAACAGAGTTCTATATATGTAATATATGCCAATGCACCATTATTTTATCTAAAGTATTTTATGTATTATATAAATGTGTCTATAAATGCCTGCATAGCTTGGAATATCATATATATATATATATATATTATATATGTATATAATAATATATATATATTATAGTATATATTACACACACACACACATATATATATATTATAATATATATATAATATATATATATTATATATTATATATATATTATTTTATTTTTTTTCATCACCCATACTGCCACAATAATATCAAATTGGACATGGCTTTCTGGTGGTGTTTTTCAGTAGGGGTATAGGGGGTTTAGTGATTCCTTGTCCCATAACACCTATACTAGAAAACCAAGGGCTTACAAAACAAAATGGGATGCGAGGATACTGCTCCTGTTGGGTTAAAGAACAACTTTTAGTGGAGCTCTCAAGGAAGGAAATCTGGCGTCTTAAAAGCTGATATGACTCCTCACTTTACCGTGAGGTCCATCAAAAGCCATCACAACTGATATTTGAGGCTGACCGTGGGCCGATCCCTCGAGTCTTGGAAACGTGATCATTTTGTAACCTTTGCAACTGAAATTTCCAGTGCTGATTGTGTAAAATAAATGCGAGAGGTTTGGCCCTCACAGGCACCCGGAACATCAGTAAATTAGCTGAGCCGCTGCCACCGGACAACTTGGGCACAGACCTTCACCCATGAAAAGCTCCATAGAATAACACGTCAAGCCTCACTGTCCCTTTAAAGAATTAAACCGCTATAAAATATTATATACTATATATTAGGATATTATATTAGGATATTATATAGGGGTTGTTGAGTTTTATATTAAATAAAACTCAACAACCCTCTTTTCTCTTGAGTTAGTATGGGGAACATACATGGTTTTCGTGGCTTTTTTAAGTGTTCCTGGCAGCAGAAGGCAGACAATCGTCAAAAATTGATTGATGAATAGAATGCATTAATCCTCATAATACTGAACAAAAGGCACTCAGTTAATGCCCTAGTTTGTAACGACACACCTGACACAGGGTTCCGCGCATTCTATGCAGGTAGGCAGCAGGTAGACAACGTATGGGGTAAGGGAGGCATTTTACAAAACACATCGGCCCAAGATACATGTCGGGGGCCGACGCCATACCTTTTGGCACGTCCGAGCTTGCATTTGCTTCTGAGACCAGCGCAGAGTTGCATTGCAAAGATGCTTTTAATGTTTGGAAACTACAAACACCCCAAGCAGTAAACTCCAGCCGTAAATCTTTTTTTTTCTTCTTGGAGAGCCAGGATCTATGGATCTAAATGCTGTAAGCAAATAATTAGGTGTTTATTGCATTTTAGTAAATATTTAGTCTCTTTTTTTTTTTGCAAGCCCAACAAAAATGGTTGAAATTTTCCGAGCAGATGTACGCACACAATAATACTAATCAGATTTTGTTCTTGAATGACCTACTAACTGAACTTATAGCACTGCATCTTAAGTGGCAATAACTCTCTCTGCATGGCTTATTTGAATACTTTTGGCCACGGTAACAATATGTAAGAGAGGATCATATCGTATCGACTAGGGCCGGCCAGAGGATCTCTCGGCGAGCTCCAGCTAGGAGATTGTCAGCCAGCCCTTGGTGCTTGAGAATCATCGGAACACGAAAGTTACCTGCCCGCTACTCCAAAAATAATCCAAAAATATTTTACAGCTTATTCACTAAGGTGTGAGTTTGGGAGAAATAAACTAATTGACTCATTGCGCATGGTGAAAGGCCACCTTGAAGAAGATTGCCACAGCTGGCTCTTTGATAATATCCTGGCCACACCTGTTCACGCTTTAGTGCATATGACAAGGAGGCTTATGCCTTCCCAGCCTTCAACTGGCACTGGACTCAGGGGAGAGCAGAATGTAAATTAACAGTAAATATATTATGTGTGTTCACACATTTGAAGAAAAACTTTTATTTAGTATGTAGTTTAGTTTATGGTTTTAGTTGCAGATGGAAGGCCTTCCCTTGTCGTTCCTGGATGTAAAGATGAATTATCAGATCCCTGATTGCTCGCAATTCTATTAACTTCTATTTGCTGGCCGGCAGACGAGTTGTGGTTTCTTCTCTCTGACTTCATTATGCATTTATGAAGGGCCAACCCCAGTAAGCTTCTGCTGCAGGAAGAGCTCTGGCTGCCCTGTATAATGTATAGGTAAATCAGCATACTGTTATACATTATACAGCATGAGTCCAGCACTTCTTGGTGGAAAAAAACAAGGTAGGCCCTTCATAATGAGCTGTGAAGTGAGAGAGGTAAAGCAGCAACTCTCCCTACCCCCCTATACCCCTACGCCATACTATCAATATACTCCATACTATCGATATACTCCATACTATCAATACTATACCCCCTGTACTCCATACTATCAATATACTCCATACTATCAATACTATACCCCCTGTACACCATACTATCAATATACTCCTATACTATCAATACTATACCCCCTGTACACCCATACTATCAATATACTCCATACTATCAATATACTTCCATACTATCGATATACTCCATACTATCAATACTATACCCCCTGTACTCCATACTATCAATATACTCCATACTATCAATATACTCCATACTATCGATATACTCCATACTATCAATAATGCCTTTTGATCTTTTTGCTTAAGTCCACGTCCTGATTTAAATTGCTCCCTCAACCTGAGATAGCGAGAGAATATCTTTACAAATGAACTGCATGGTTGGAGTTCAGGAATTATGCTGCAGCTTCCTACTTCGGCTATCGGAAAGATTCCAGCACAGTCTTTTGTTAATCATGGGAAATATATTACATTTACATGATAGTACCCTTTGGAAGAGGCAGCTGTAATGCCACAAATGGTTACAACTGAACATTAAATAAAAATAATAATTAAGCAGTAAATGAGGTGGTTGCCGCTGTTGGGCTGAATGTTGGTTTTATCTCGGATGCGACATTTCCCCATTTAATACTGAAATCCAAAGAAAAATGATCGCTCACGTCCTATTTAGAATATGTCCTAATTATTTTGGCACCACCTGGGGGGGGGGTTGGTTTAAAAAAGGTCCGTTTAACTACATAATCTTTTTGGTGTTAATAAATAATAGATTACCTGGTGGTTACACGGTCATCATAGTATGGCATCATAGCTTTATTCATTACTTGCCAGCTTTATTCTCAGGGAACCACAGCCAAATTTATGACGTTGCCTATTTAAAGGTACGCCACCATTAACTTTTTTAATTAGAAATACTCAACTTGATTTTGGAACTAAGTTTTAATGAAAAGAAAAAAAACTTTAAAAACTTATAGTTTTTGAGATAAATAGGGTTTCTGTTAAAAATATTCTACATTTAATAATAAATCAAGCTCTGCAGACAAAATAATATATATCATCTATAGCAATAAGTAATAATATATATATATACATCATCTTTGTCAGCTTTACTTCTTGTTTTCTTTATTAGATAAATTAATGGCTAATAATAAAATAAATGCTATTATCTCTTTAATGACCATGGCAAGATAAATCACTTACCTGTCTTGTGGTCCTGGAGTTCCCTTAGAATGAAGAATGTTTTGTATACCCCCCCCTTGGTTCTGGATCATATTGTTGAACAGTAAATATTCTTATGCTATGGAATGGTTCTTTACTGGCCGTGTTTCCTTAGGACACAAAGAAGCAAGCAAGAGAAAGAAGCAGAAACAGAGAGAAGAACAGAAGAAGAAGAAATCGTCCAAACCAATCCACTAACTCCGGAAACGGCGTTCTAAACACCCACCACAAGAGGGCACCGTGCGCCACATCTGCAGATCTTTAGCACCGTTTATTTTGTTTTTTTGTGTATATAGATTTTTTTGAAAGCTTGTCACTTGGGTAGATTAATAATAATAATAATGATGATGATGATGATAACAATATAAGCTTCCTCACCTATCGATATCCGCTGGTTGACAGAAGACAACCTTCTACAAGTGAGACATGGATGTCCTCCAGAGTTGGGCCGCGGCCCCGTAGAGTGCTATATAGATCCACATGCTGGTGTTATTTGCTAGGAAATCTGCTTCTGCTCCCCGGAAGCTAACTTTACGTTGTGATTTCTCCAGCATCCGACTTTTTATTACGTGAAACGGTCTGCCTGTACGCGGGGGATATGGAAAATTGGCCAACTTTAGTATTAATAGTTCTGTTGCCCTTTCCCTTGGGTTTAAACCTGTTACACTGTACCTTTTGTAGATCATTTTCAAGCTGGTGAATTTAGCATGGTACTCTTT
>VKOC01012073.1:0-11509 GCA_009364415.1 Spea multiplicata
ATAATATAATAACCTTCTACGTGAATTATTGCACAGATATAAGTAAGGAAAACGAGAAAACCAAATTCAAATAACTGACAATGTCAGCAGGCAGAAGCCGGAGACGATTTTTCTATAGGAATTTCTATACACTTGTATTACATTTTCCATCCTGTGACTGTGCGTATTATTTAAGACCAGGAAGTTGGTCCAAGACCCTCCTTCCAACCTTCTCCGGGGAGAGCCGGCGGGTCGTCACGTGTTTCAGAATCTTTGTTTTCCATCTCACAGAATTTATAGCAGTTATGTTAATCTCTTAGCAAAATAATAATAATAAAAAAATGACTGTTACGACATAACCAGGATCTACAGACAACCTTTTTTCCATCCTTTATTCGGTGGCTCAAACATCCTTGCACACAGATGTTTTGACTCAGATCTGAAATCAATTTTCGGAGGCCATTTATTCGTTTACACTGGCATTATCAAGAGACAACCCTACACAATTTCTCCACGCGATTACTTTTTTTTGTAAGATAAATAAATAAATTTACAAGCAGAGGATACAGCTTATCAACACAAATATCAATGCTTCCGTCCCTAGATCGCTACGATGAGCTGCTGCTCTGTTCTGAACTGCCACTATACTTGCAAAGGAGAATTGCTCAGTAGGACCCACCAACATTTTACACCCCAGTAATGCAAATCTTTCATCTCTCTCTCTCCGGTCTCTAACAACTACCAGCAACCAGAATAAAAAAAAAATCAAATTCAATAAGGCATCAGCGGTCAGAATTACTGTATTATCTCGATTATAGGCCGCACCGTAAAAGTTTGGTGCAATACGAATTTCTTATCCCTGCGCTAAACACTGAATATAGGCCGCACCCCCACTTTAAAGACTTAAAATGGTGGGGGGAAGCAGCTTATATTCGGGCAAATATGGTATTAGGCTAAGAGCTAGAATAAACGCGTCCGTCACTCTCCAATATAAAAATTAGAAATTGACGCAAGTGTTTAATTCATGCATTTTTTTGTATAATACGAGAATGTACATCAATCAGATCAATATATATATATATATATATATATAATAATAATTAGTAGAGAATCAATATCACACCCAAAAATAGACATTTATTGAGCAAAAATAATCATACGGCTTAAACTCAAAATATACATTACTTAACCAACAAAATCAGTTCACAATTTCACAATTTAAAAATAGTTACAAAAAAAGTAGGACCTGCTGTCAGCCCTCCACTAAAAAAGACGCAAAGCACAATACACATGGAATTTATAAAGACAGTATGCCAGTAGTACCCTTACAGGCACACCGCTGGCATATACTGCACATGCTTGTATTGCAAGATTTCCTAAATTTGCATAAATCTTGCAAGTCTCTGTTGGTGCCCCGCAATTTAAAATGGTACCAGCGTGGTGGCTGTCACCTGGCGGTAGCCAGTCGCCTGGTTTACCCCTTCATGCAGAAATATTGGTCGGAGTCTCCGGGTGAAACACAGAGTTTCCAGGTATGGTCATAATGTAGGACTGGATGCACCGGGTGCCATATCTGTTGCGGTGCTGACTGGCAGGTCCGCAGTGGACTGAAGATCTGTGCTTTTGATTCATATACACTGCCCTTACACAAGCCTGCCCATATACACACATACACACTGCCCTTCCATATGTTCTCCAAAAAAGACACACACTGCCCTTCCACATGTTCTCCAAAAAAGACACACACACACTGCCCTTCCACACGTTCCCCTAAACACACACACACTGCCCTTCCACACGTTCCCCTAAACACACACACATATACACTGTCCTTACACATAGAGGTGATGGACAGATCCACTTTAAGGGTGGATAGTGAGAGGGGAGGAGTTAAGACCTGGCAGAGCTCTATAAACCCCCAGCACTGTTCAATCAGTGCTGGCTTGTTAAGTAAGCCCCATCCCTGTATCCTGATTACAATGAATTTTGCTATTCCTTGCACCTATTTTGTCTGTGGATTTCCTGGCTATTTTGACCTCGGCTTGTTTATTGGACTACGTGATTATCTACTGCCCTTGAACTTGGCTACGTTTATTGTATATTTCTATGACCCCCTAACCACGGCTTGTGTAAACGGCATTGCTTCCAGTATACGCCTGACTCTGGTGGAATAAATTCCTTTTTGAACCACTACGAAATCTCCTCTGGTATCTCACTGGGCTGTACTCTGTTCACCTGCCTCCCCTGACACTGCCTGTATACACATCTAACCATACATACATACACATTGACACTTGCCCATACACACAAACATACTGGCTCACACTTGCCCTAACAGCATCCCGTTCTCCTCTTACTCTCTTCCTTTTTAAGACTGTAGTGGGATCACAATTTTTCACTTCAGATTTCTGCCTTGACCCTTCTTGGCACTGAGTGCCAGAAAATGATGTCATTTTCCACCACCTGGCTTCAATTGCTGCTCATTGTGCTACAGAACACTGAAGCCAAGGTCTGACAGACCTCGCAATCCCTTAAAGTTGGGCTGGTTAAAGGGAGATCTATGATCTCACTAACCAGACCTGCCCAGGTGTGAAGGCCTACCAGGAAATTTCCATGGAACCCAGTCGGCAATTTGCCACTCCGTGTCCTTACAGGATAGATTTATGGAGAAAGAGAAGCGTTTCTGCAAATCTCTTTCTCTGCTAATCTAGCTGCGACATTCTTCTGTCTTCAAGTTTTTCCATTAATCTGGCTTCCCGGTGCACTTCTGCAAAAAGGGCAGAGCCAAGGGGAAAACCTCTAGCGCGTTCCTCCCTCCAATCGGGGCAGAGGCTGTACCTTGAAACTCTGCCCTTTTCCCAAAGGACACAGAGGACACAGTGTGGAGAAGCAGCCTTGTTTGTAACATTCTTTTCAGCATTTGGGAATTTGAGTGTGGAACTTTCTATGGGATAACCGAAAATACAGAGCTGGTTTTCCTGTATTCAGGACTCGGTGATCATTGCTGGAAATTTTAAATTGTTATTGTAATAAATTTAACTTATTTACTTATCACCGTTTTCTAATTCTGCATGAGATGCCATCTGGAGTAGATGGGACCCAGTGAGGATCCACTACCCTCACCTCATGCTGTTTAAAAAAAACGGTATCCTGCTCTTGATAGAGTGAATTTTATAGAATTTGGTGTTTAAGCATATTACACTATTCTGATGTTTTAATGTAAAAAAATTTTGTTAACAGTGCGCTAGTGCCCTCTATTGACAAATGATTGGTTAGATTGCTATTGGTTGAGAACTCTAGGCTGTGGACCTTGGATTTATGGGTTCCATGTAGAATATTGCATTTCAATTCATAATTACGGTTGTAGAAAGTTATGATCAATAATCGTGACTCCATGATAACATCCTAGCTCTTGGAAGAACAGGCATGCTGTGCACTCACCAAGAATATAATTTCAGAGAGTGAAGCCCATTATCAGGACTTGGAACACTTACTTTACTATACATTTAAATTGGTGCAAACAAATCTTTTGTGAAAGATCCTAAGAAGCTATACATTTTGCAGGGTTTCCCCCCCCCCCCCCCCACTACAATACAAACAGCACTAATATTGATCAATAGGCCTTCGTGAAAAGGATGGAGATGAAAATCTCTGCAATTTATAAAAAGAAGTGAAAGAAAAGTGAATAT
The DNA here is from genome assembly GCA_009364415.1 of Spea multiplicata. NCBI lineage: Eukaryota > Metazoa > Chordata > Amphibia > Anura > Pelobatidae > Spea > Spea multiplicata. Next base: position 3,669 of record VKOC01012073.1, read on the forward strand.
TTTATTTGTAAAAACTGTTCCAGGAACCATTTAAACATGCATGGATAGGCATATAAACATATAAAGCTGTACTGAATCTAAGACAAGATAAAGGACGGATTAAGACCCGAGTCTTACATCAGGAAAAATGGGCAGACTAGATCTGCTGTCCATTTCTATGGAGCCACCTCTTTGACATGTCTTTCTCGGGACAACCTATATCCACTGTGAGATCTATGATTAACAAATACTATTATTAGATGTATACATTTCATGGGTTATTTCATTTTACTCCAATAATCCTCCTCAGTGCTCCTTTTACTTCTTTATTTCTCAGACTATATATCAGGGGGTTCAACATCGGAGTCACTGCTGCGTAGAGCACAGAGAAGACTTGGTCCTGTTCTTCTGCATTCCGTGCTGGTGGATTTATGTACATACACATTCCCATTCCATAGAAAATCATAAGGACGGTGAGGTGGGACGTGCAGGTGGAGAAGGCTTTTCTTCTACCACTCTGGGATTTAATGCTTAGAATAACCATTATTATTTTGATATAGGATGTCAAGCTGAGCAAAAATGGACATAAGCCAAGTACAGTTGATTCTACATAGACAATAATGTAGAAATTAGCATTATTGCAAGAGATTTTTTGTATAGCTTTAATATCACAGAAAAAGTGATGTATCTTTTTAGAATGGCAGAATGTTAAATGAGATGCTGAAATAGTTATGAAGAAGCCATTCACACATCCAAATATCCAGGTGCCTGTAAACAGGAGAACACATTTCGTCTTACTCATGATGCTGTGGTAATGCAAAGGGCTACAGATAGCAACGTATCGATCGTAGGCCATGAAAGACAGCAAAATATCCTCTGTACTAGCCAAAAAGATGTAAAGGTACAACTGGGTGAAACATTGGGTGAAAGATATTGAGTTCTTTCCAGATAATAGAATGTCCATCAGTTTAGGCAGAGTGACAGTGGTGAAAATAATGTCTACTGAGGATAAGTTACAAAGAAAAAAATACATTGGGGTTTGCAAGTGAGAATCCATAAATACGGCTATAAGAATAGCCAGGTTCCCTGTCAACCCTACCAAGTAGATAAGGAGAAATATTAAAAACAGAAGAAAATGGTCTTTTGGGCAATTGGAAAATGCCAGAATCTGAAATTCTTTAACAAATGTTTGGTTGCTCATCATGTTGCTGTCATTCTACAAGAAAAAAAAATATGAGACTTTGACAAATGAACAAAAAGAGTATGATGAGAAGTTCAGAGTTGATCAGTTCCAGGTCAGTCAGTCAGTAACTATGTCAGATTACATCAGGTATATAGAACCCTGATCGCAAGCTTACGTGTATGTATAGTATAGCTTGATTCAGATCTGGTCCCATGTTCTTTAATCCTCTCTTGTCAAGCTGTCCAGTACGCGGTGCCCTAACCTAGTCTGAACCCCCTCTAGCTTGCCCAGCATTACTCCATGCCAATGGTATTAATGACAACCAACAATCAATTACAGTTGAAGGTCTTGCAGCAGGCAGAAGAAATTAATGATTTAATGGACTAAATCTTATCTGCTAATACATTTTTGTTTCTCTTTATTTGCCCAAAGACATAAAACACTTGAAAGCATTGGATATAAAACAAGGCTCTAAAACAAGATTTACAAAATGTACGCTTAAACCGTTTTCATATTCAGTTTGTAGTTCCATCCATGCGCCAAAGCGTCTTCATTAACAAGATGTTACAAGTAATGACCACTCACAAGGGCTGTTTTTACCCCAAACTGGTAACACACTGAATTAGAGCAAATTTACTGGTATCTCTTACAAGGGTGCAGAAAAACTAAAAACTAAAACGAGTGCTTAGTATTTTTTACCTTCATTCTTTGCACTGCCTTGATGGTCCATTCAAACTGGGATTACTAGTCTCTACTGGGTAAGTGCTAGTCAGTTTTCATGATTGACCGGATTATGATCTGCATCTTGTGAGTAAGAAAGATATACAGATATTTTAGAACCTCACACATTTATTATTTAAAGCCTCTCTGTCACACCATGGAACCATGCATGTTATCTGTAGGGATTAATTAAGGAACTTCATTAACCAAATGTATTCGATCCCTGAAGACGTATTCAGTAAGGATAAGGATGGAACTGAGTAATGGGACAAAAATGACATCAAACATATTAGAACACACATTAACTACCTTTTCTGCACTTTGATTTACAGTGTATAGTAAAAAGGAGGTATTTTAAAGAACCAGTTACCTAATTATACATCTCACATACTGCACGGTAGCACTATTTGTGCTGGTTGGTAATATGCGAAATGTATTCATGGCTCGGAGAACAATGGCCATTGAGGTGACCATAGAACAATGGAGAACAATGCCTCATTGAGGTCATATTTTATAATTATAATAAAAATACATAGAGATCATGAAAATATATTTGATATTTCAAGCCTATAGAACTAGCAAATCATGAGCATGGCATAGGGATGTCATGGGATTTTGGATGATGGACTGTTCATGGACTGTTGATTTTGGAGCTTGGGACCATGTGTTACTCTGTACCAGAAAGATGGAGTCATCTACATGGGTTTCATGTCAGATTTATATGTGTGTACAATCACATACATTGAATAATTTTAAGGGGTGTTGGGGAATTTTCATAGAAAATATTTTATTTTCCTACATTTTTTATTTGAGAAAATAATGGGGAAAATGTTTGTGTGTGTGTGTTACTTTTTGCATATTAATCATTACAGCATGTGTTTTCTTGCAAGATACGACTTAAAGTAGCAGTTAATGATTAGCTTAACCTAACCTCAAAAAAATACATGGGTTTCTCTATGTATGGTGAAAGCTGTTTATGGGGGGTATCCGGACCCCAGTACTCAAAGGGTTCAATGTGTTTAAAGATTTTGATAGCCTCCTTTGGGTTTATATAAAGAAAACAAAAAAATAAAACAGTAAACTTTATCCATACTAAAAATACATATGCCTTTGTTTATTCTAGTATGTCTTCTTAGACATGATTACATAAATGGTACGTATTTCCCACCATTTATGCCAATTACATTATTAAACCCCCAGTGTTTGGTGGGTGGTTACAGGGAATTGGGGATAGCGTAGGGCCTTAGCTAATAGGAAATTAGTGTCAGGTTTTAGCAGTTGGGTATGTAGTGTAGATTTTTTATATCAGTAATTCCTGGCGGAGTCTGATGAAGAAGCCACTCCGACTGCGTCAGATATTAACCCACCGACGTGTCTACCTCTGCATCAGATAATGCGTCAATATCTGACAAGCCAAAGCCAGGTGTGGAGAACCTGTGTCTAAGCAAAATTGGGTCCCCCCAAATATTGCGGAGCCAGTAATCCCTGCTTTCATTGGGACTCCTGGCATCCGATGTGAGCCAACATTTTTTAAAAATGTTATTTGATGTTTACCCCTAACCTTTTTGAGCTGCTACTAGCTCAAACACCTTGAAATAAAAAAATATGGGCGCTGACCCTTATGATGGGCATAATAAAAAAAAAAGCTCACTATTCGCTCCTATTGAAGCACAGATCCTGTTTTATCCACCCGCTTTTCCACAGATAATGACCCGGACCAGGTACTTTGGATCTTTTAAAATGTTTACATTTTAGTGATAATTCCAAATAGAGAGTACCTCTAATTTGACCGTTTATATAAATTGAGGACCATTATCACTTTATTTACGGAAATACCCCACATGCATAGGTTACGGAGATGGGATATACAATCTCTTTCAGAATCTATGAAGGGAAGGACAGTCACCTTGATCCCCCTGGCTGGCCACAATCTGTGGGTACTAGTGGGAAGATAGAGGGACAGCAGGTCCCGCACTGTTTGAATAAGGGATACCACCTCTGGGTGGATAATTATTACACCAGCCCTTTTATTTTTGGCACAGACCCCAAAACTTGGCACTCTTAGGAAACAAAAACAAAGGTTTTCCCAAGACATTGGCCTACACCAAGCAGCGGCACTTCACTACCAGTGCTCTGCGCAGTAATGAGCTGTTGACCTCTTCAGGTACACTGACAGGAAGGATGTGTATATCAGGTAGGTACCGGTCAGTGTACAAGGTGATGCACAGGTGCTCAAGCCTCAAGTGCAGTCACCGATTAAAACAGGAACATGGGGGGTGTAGATCTTTCTGACCAGTGTCTGCAGCCGTACCTGGTACAACCTCACCCAGGTTGCCATGCACAACAAAATACATGTTGTACAAGAAATATGCCACCGGGAAGATCTATAGCTTTCTTTGAGTTCCAGCTCAAAATCCTGAGCAAGTGCAAGATGAGAATGTCCTGCATCTTACCTGCAGGCATTTTCCTTGCACAATCCCCCTCACTGGTGCCAAACAGAGGCCTCAAAAAAGATGTAGGGTCTGCTACATAAAAGGGTATTAGGAAGGACTTCAGGTACCACTGCCCTTCCTGCCCCTCTTTGCCAGGACTCTGCATCGACTAGTGCTTCATGATCTACCATACCAGGTTAGATTATTACATTATATATATATATATATACATATACATATACATACACACACATACATATACACACACTTATTTATGTTGCGTTAGGGTGAGCCACAAGGGGAAAAGGGGGTATTTTCAATTGGCACAATTCCATACATGTTTGCCCTGCAAATTATATATATATAAAAAAATTAAAAACCTATGCATATGGAGTATTTTCATAATCAGAAGATGCGGCTGAATTGAGGCTGGATTTCTCTGCCATAGACCATACCCTGTGCAAAATATCCTAAGCAACACACACAGGTTGGCGAAAAAAGTGCAGGAAATTATTGATGGCCAAATGGCTGCATAAAAAATGTCTAAATGCTCCTGGTGAAATACTTTGGTAGACTGCTTTCCAAAAATATATACTTTATGGTAACAAGTTCTCCTGGGGACTGCTCAGCTGCTTCATAGATAGCATTGGCCTAGCAAAACACCCTGGTCTGGTATGCTGGCATGTAACAACGTGTGCCTTGTAATGTCCAGAAAACCACAAAAAACTATGCATGTGGGGTAGTTCCGTAGTCAAGAGAAGGCTGAATTTGGATGGGATTTTCCTGCACTTTGTGAAAATTAGGGTTTTTTCAAATTTTCACTGGTTTTTACTAAATTTCTCATTCTAAATTTTCAGATAATCTATGGTATTAAAACAAAGACCTCTCTCTCCTTAAAAAACAAAAAACAAACAATATATAGTTTACATGGGTACACTATTCACAGGAAACAGGATTAATCGCTGAACCAACATACCACAAAAAACATTTTTTTACATTAATGAAACTTTACTTTTATTATAACTACTATTTTGTGTTATCTAAACACATAGCCATCAACCACCTGCAAAGGACCATAGCTTTCCTGGTTTAGACAGAACCAGAAACAGACAGTACAAGCACCCTAAGTGTCAATACACGTTGCTGGATCCTCGCTTCCGACAGTGAGAATCTGACATGTATTGACACTGTTCCAAAAACTTTTATAACATATTTCGTCAAATGAAAATTCCACTATCGCTTGGATCTATTCCTGGTCAGCTGACCACCATCTCTTTTAGGTTATCCAACTCAGGATTTAACTTCCTGGAAGCAACTCTTTTCTGATATTTCCATAGTAGTCGTTTCTATATTTGAGGGTACCCGAACCTTTGAAACAAAACATATTTTCGTAATAAAAAAAAACTTTTAAAAAACGTAATTAAAAAACTTAACTTTATATAGGTCATGTACGTACCAAGACCTACACCTAGGATCTAATATATATGCAAATGTTTCTTCACATCCATGAACATTCATTCTATAGTTTGTCGAGTAAGATCTCAGATTTTAATTTTCCTTTTACATGTGAACAAATTTATATAGATATTTAGGAGTATGCGTTTTCCAATATTTTTATTGTTATGAAGACCATCGTCCAACAGCAGCTAAACCCCTTTTTCCCTTTGCTTATCCAAACAACCACCCCATCCTCCTGGTTGGACGTCACACAGATAATATGATGCCAACATTGTCATAAATGTATTTTCTGTTTCTGACAAAACATTTAAATATACAGAAAAGCGGCTAGGATACGTCCCATAGCGGCAGCACATTTCATTAAAAGGTTTTCAAGAGACATATACATTGGACGTTCAAAGTATTTAATATGCATGGAAAAAAAGTACAAGAATCTTAAATACCTACCCTAATTAGAAATCTATTTAAAAATGTGACTTAGTTTTTGTAAAGAAAAAAAATAAAGATTCCTGAAAAGAATCGCCAGGCAATAAACTAAAACAAAACATGAAATTTTCTTAAATCACCACAAGTTGCTTATTGGACCTAACAATTCTCTTCAGAGCTCCGTTTACTTCTTTATTCCTGAGACTATATATTAAAGGATTCACCATCGGGGTTACTGCTGCATACAGCGCAGAGAACACTTGGTCTTGTTCTTCTAGATGTTCTAAAGGTGGCTTTACATACATACATAGACCTGTCCCATAGAAAATAATGAGGACGGTGAGGTGAGACGTACAAGTTGAAAAGGCTTTTCTTCTACCGTTCTTGGACTTTATGTTTAGGATGACTCTTATTATCTTGATGTAGGAAGTTAAGCTAAGCAGAAACGGGAAGACTCCAAGGAGCAGGGTTTCTACGTAAATAATAATGTGGAAGCCTGATGGAAGTGATGGATCTTGTTAGAACGGCATAATGTTAAATTGGATATCAAAACCGTCATGAAGATTGAATTCATACATCCCGACATCCAGGTGCCTAACAAAATGAGAACACATTTTCTATTGTGCATGATAAGCTGGTAATGTAAAGGGCTACAAATAGCCACATAACGATCATAAGCCATGGAGGACAATAATATATCCTCGGTACTAGCCAAAAATACATAAAAATACAGTTGGCTGAAGCATTCTGAAAATGATATTACGTTACTCCCTGATAATAGAATATCCATGAGTTTGGGAAGTGTGACTGTGGTGAAAATGATATCCAACGAGGAGAGATTGCACAGAAAGAAGTACATGGGGGTGTGTAAGTGTGAGTCCACAAACACGGCTATAAGTATCACCAGATTCCCTAATAGCCCCATCACATAAATTACAAGAAATATGGCGAACAGGAGAGGATGGTTTTCTACATGACTGGAAAATGCCAAAATCTGGAAATATTTGATAGAGGTTTGGTTGTCCATTTAATTGTCAGTCTACAAAAAAAAATGCAATACAGATTAAATGTCCATAATGAAGGCAGCTTACAACTAATTAACAGAATTTTAAAAACAATATTAAAAATATTAGTGTCGTCAAATCCTATGAGAACAGGCACAGTCATTATGCTACACATTCTATATGGTTCTCTCTCTTCTTATTCTTGCTAATCAAGGTATTAGAATAAACTAAAGCTTTGAAAACCAGCTAATTACCTCCTGCCCTATAAACTTCCATTGATTATATTACCAGGTGCTATGTACCGCCAACATTATAAACACTAACTACATGATCGGGCCACTTGCCTTTGTTCTATGTAGTCTTTCATGTCACTTATAAAATAATTTTTACTGTTTGAAAGTTTAGAAAAGCCACGTCACCTCCAACATACATTCTAAAGATGTTTTTGGCTTTGCCTAGATTATCGTTGGGATGTAGTCTAAGGTTTTTCCATTCTCTTAATTTAAGTGGCACAAAGTGTGAGCTTAGGGGCACATGTATTAAATCAGATCTGTCCCTTTCCCAAATCCTACAGCTCAGTAACTATTTAAATATGTGCATATGTGCAATGGTCTTTCTAGATTAAACAAAGGTGTATAT
>VKOC01012074.1:0-11703 GCA_009364415.1 Spea multiplicata
TCCTCCATGCTGAGCTGTGCCAAAAGATGCGTGTTACTAATGTGGGGATTTCCTTCACCTCCTTCTGCCAACCTGTGCCTATAAAAGCAGCACGGCAGCAACCCAACCTGCCGGACACCTTCAACATTCTTAGGCTCGACTAACACTCATTCTTTTGTAGACTTGTTTGCAGGCGCAGAGGGCTGGAGGGAAGCTAAAGCTATGCAGCGCTTCCTGGGATTTAAATCTACCCTCGCTATTGTTATTTTTTATTGGACAATGGCTTAAAAAATATTTTAGATTTATTTATTTTTACTTATGTGATATCCAGTATATATTAATCACGCACATGTCACTTATTAACAGACACAATCATTGGTAACCAAAAAAAGCATTTTGTTAACTTGATGATAAAAAGAAACGGTTGGCAAAAAGGAAAAGGACCTGAGTGTTTTAAAAAAAATATATATAAAATAAATGGGACTGTCCTGGTTATATTGGGACAGTTGCGAGGTGTGCTTTGATAAGGTATATAGGTGAATATCTATTTTTTTAGATTACTTTTTAGCGTTAACCCTCGACAATTCCCCAAATTAAGGACGGAAGGAGATTCCATCTTTCCTTAGCCTGTAACCTGAGTAAACAAACTGTTCAAGTCCCGAGGCAAAAAAAAAAATAAAAAAAAATGATTTTATATCCCCCCCCCCCATTGTGCTCTACATTGTGATCAAAGTTAGCACAAAGGGTGCCTGACAACCCTGAGCATCGCTGTGGTTTCTCAATGCCACACAATTAATTGTCGGTTTTGGAGACCATGCAGATGTTTAGATAACATGGACCGTTCCGTAATTTGGTGATATTCGTTAAAGACGCTGGCAACACATTTTCTTCTGAAAATCTGGTTATAGGTAAAGTTTGCCGATATATAATTTAAGACAGGCACCTTATTAAGTCTACGTTGGCCGCCTTATGGAAATACATTGTTATCGGTTTCATTGTGAAAGAATGTTTGGAAAGGGCCCTTTGCGTGTCTCTGTTTTGAGTTTGCTGGCTGTCTGTACAAGAGAAAAGTCTTTGACAAGCTTTTCAGGAGACACCTCTGCGTAATTGCTTTAAAATGACTGTCTAACCCTCATACGATGCTATTTATGAAATATAAATTATTTGTTGTGAAGATTAACATGTGTTATTTTCAAAGGCCCCACGTTATAACAGAAACCTGACTCATACTGAGTGGGACTTTGCCGTGGAATATCCTTCGGTGACTTGACAGCTGTTTCTTGTCCCCGTTTTTAGCTTGCAAACCCAAGATTGTTGGAAATCCCACACTGGTGTGAACCAATATGGATGTTACGGTAACGATTCCAGAGATAAAATAGGGGTCCACACAATATTCTCAAACTCCAACTCAATTAACTCAACCTGCGTACACTCAACTGAAGAAGAGTCGAGTTGATGGGTGCCCCCAGCCACCTCTCTCTATAGGAGTTCTGCTTATTAAGGATTCTTGCATTGGGAAAGTGGGTTCAAACTCGCTATACCCTTGGGCTGGCATAGAGTTCCCGTTGGCCAGGACATTGGGCTTTAAAGACAACTTTACCGTTTGGGAAGGCATCTTCCCACCATTTCGTCCTGTGTGATGAAGTGAGCTAGGTGTTCCTAAAAAAAATAAAAAAAATAATATAAAGTATAAAAATAATAAAACAAAAGTCAGCAAGGAGCAGAGATTATTGCATTGTCCTCCTCTAATGCCTTCTCTAATACCTTCTTCTTTAATCCCTCCTGTTTTCTATGCTCTGAAACGGCTAGGGGTGTATTCTGGGCTTATTAGGTCTAGGCTTGGGGCTTCCCTGTGCACCGCTGGCCCAACTGGCCCATTAACAGTATAGAAGAATATGGCTACCTGGCGTACCCTCCAAAGCATGGTCTTCCAAGGACTACCTAAATCTTAATAGGCCGCTGGCCATTTCACTAGCCTATTCCGAATACCGGCGTTGGCTACCAATCTATCCATTACGTGAAGGCGTGTGGTGGCTGATTCTGACTCATGTGTGTCTTTTATTAAGACAGAATGCATTTTGATCAGACGTGGCTCTGTATCAGCATGTATACCTGTTTATAATTTCTCATTCCTGTCTGCCTCTGTACAGATATATGTATTCCCAGCGGCTATGTATGTTATGTTTTCCATAATCTCATATTACGTACGCAATACTGCCTTCGCAGGAAAACCATCACAAATCAAAATGATGGAAAAGGCTCATCCCGCCGTGGATCAAAACCAAAAGCACGATGTTTCGCATCTCCTGGAATTCCCAGATAGCTTCCAGAGCCGTAATCCCCCCATCGGTGGGGAAGCAGACCTCTCTAGGCCTGACGTACTCGAATTTTTAATGATTGACAGTCCGGAATGTTAGAAAAGTTTATAGATACAACCCAGCGCATCCTGTGAGAAGAGACGCAAGAAACACAAATACATTGATTACATATTCCTCTTTCCAATTTTTTTTAGTGGTATTAGGGTCCATTTATTCGAGATTGGGTGTTTACATTTTATCTTGATTTCTCTCTGGTCATTTTTTAACAATTTCAATTAAAAGTTTTAGAGGTCCCAATTCCTGCCTATTATTAATACATTTTATTTCTGTAGCCGTTATATCTTTTTCTTTTTTTTTTTGTTGTTGACTGCATCCTCCATGATAAACAGTCGGCCATTACTGGCTGAACACCGTACGAATTGTTTACTGGGGTAGTTGTGGTGAATCTTTCCCACCCCAGCTATTGTAAACCAAAGTTCTCATGTTGCGCAGGTACATGCATGTCTGTTAGCCATCGATGTGGAAGAGGGCAAAGGTGGGTAGGATATTTTACCCCTCCCCCCAGAAGACCCCATGATTACAATATAACAGATATGTGTGTGTCGCAACTAGGGGGGCAGTTTTCATAAATGGTGTCCTCCGTTCATATTGCACAAGTGATACAATACACTCCTTGGTAATCTTGTGGGTCTACCCTAGGGTGATCGGGGGTTAAACTATGTTATGCTTTCTCCTTAACGTTGAGAGACTGCAAGTGCACTTGCCTCTCAGGTGCTCATAAAAAGTGCACAAATGCGTTCCTATAACTTTGAAACGACGCCAGCGACGTTGCTTTGATGGGAGGAAGGATTGATATTCTGCCACGCGCCTTCCTGTTCTGCCGTCATTCTCTATGCAATTCTATACATCGTGCTTCATGTTCTTCTACGAGAAGACAACATGTAATAATTAATTTAAAGTAAACTCCAAATGGACAGCGTATTGTGTTTTTTGGCTTTTTAAGCACGGATGAAATCATTATTTCTCTTTTTTTAGACACGAGTTTGCCAATGTTTTGTTTCTCATCTGAGGTTTGGAACTAACACAGCGAGGTCTGTCCAATGAAGACGTGCCGCCAGCTCTTGATTGTTTACTTTAGAACTCTGAACTACCATCTATAGCCTCTTGTAGCGTGGCGTTGGTTAAACTCTATCAGTCTCCCGTTTGTCACTAGAACCCGTGTGACCCCGCTATTAAAAAAAATCATAATACAATCTGGAGGAAAAAGGTATAATGCATATTTTTACCAAAAGTAAAATTAGAATGTGGGTTAGATGCTGGCTTGAGGAAAATATTCAGGGTTTTATAAAATACATGCCCCTCAATATACATTCTATGATGAAAAATATGTGGACACCTGACCATCAGGCCTAAAGAACTTGTTGGACATCCTATTTCAAGTGTTCCTGTGGGATTTTTTTGACAATTCAGCCAGACCTGAATGTCTGAGGTCAGGCACTGGTGTTGTACGACAAAGCCTGGGGTTAAGGGCTCTGTGCAGGACACTCAGGCTCCTCCACACCATGTCTTTATGGACCTTGCCGTAGGCAGAGGGCCTTCCCTAAACTGGTGCCACAAAGTTGGAAGAGTTCTATTGCCTAAAATGTCTTTGTATGCTGTAGCATTAACACTACTCTTCACTGGAACTAAGAGACTCAAACCCTGAAAAAGAGCCCCAGTCCATCAAACTTTACAGTAGGCGCAATGTATTCCAGTAGGTAGCATCTGCCAGCATCTCAGGTTTGTCCATCTGACTTCCATACAATAAAGTGTGACTTATCACTCCAGAGAAAACGTTTCCGCTGCTCCAGAGTCCAGTGGCGATGTGCTTTACCCAACTCCAGCCGACGCTTGGCATTGTGCATAGTGATCTTCATCTTGTGTGCAGCTGCTCGGCCACAGAGCCCCAACTTATTGAGCTCTCCAGTACAAGACGTTCTACCGCCAATGTTTGTCTATGCCGATGGCTGCCTATGTGCTTGATGTTATACACCTGATAGCAATGGCTAATTAGGAGTGCTGTCCACATATTTTTTAAGCCAGATAGTGTATATACTACCATGTCTGCCCTTGGTGAGGTATATTCTCTATAACTCACCAATATCACTATACATCATGAATGCCCAACTCCAGTGAAAAACTAACCTAGCCCTGTGGGGAAATTTCTTGGAAATCATATCACCCACCTTACAACTCATAATGCAGAATAAATGCATTAATTAATGTCTCTCGTTGTGCCATCCTGGGACACTGAGGAAGGTAACATAATATGTAAACACCAAATAAAGAACTCGAGTCAGCTAATCAAGCTACTGTCGGGGGCCGGATACAACCCTGACTTTGGTATAGAGAGTCATTTTAATGCTTATGGTGCTAAAGATCTATAATGCTCCCCTTGTCCACGAGCCTTTCTTATCCTTGGCATGCATTTGGCTGTCATGACCTAATCATGTGATGAGTGGGGGAGGTAGGACATGTATTATTTTATTATTTACCCCCTTCGACCCTTAGGACAGGTGGTGTTGGATATTTTATTATCTTTAATCCCCTGGCCCACTGAGCATGGGACTGGGGATGAAGGAGGTGTAGATCAGCTCTATAGCCCACAAAGGGGTTTTTCCACCATACATGGGGTGGGAGAACAGGGCACTAGGCACCCCCCTCCCAAGTTGAGACACCGATGGTTTTTTTTCTAGATATTACTTTTAGTGGGGTTTTTTTGTGAGTTACACATAAGGAATTGTCATTAAACATATAGACTCACATGTTATATACAGGTTTCTTTGCAAGTGTTAGCATGTGAGTTACTCTTTACGTTAACTAACCACACAGATTTTTAGTGAATAGACCCCAGAGTTGTTACTGACTATTTCTGTGCCCTTAGACGTGGCCTAGTTCACCCGCCCCTGCTGCTTTTTTCCTTATTTTGTTTTATTGGTCATTCATTTCAGATGTAGATACTTATATATTATAAGATATGATGGACAAAGTGGAAACCTTGTCTATTTTTAATCAAAACAGAGCGAAAAAACCCGAATGTTCATAGTTTCCTCACGTCTAGTTTATGACTGTTTGAGAAGTGATTCATAGGATAAATCTAGATGAGTAATATATATAATAGGCTTAAAATCTACTCTATCACCTATGACATTCCAATAATAGAAATGTATCGTTATGATTAAGGATAAAAAAATAATCCATGTATTTTGAGCCATGATGTTAATGTCCTTTTATAAATGCCCTTTCCAGGACAAATCCGAAGCATTAGAGACATTTATAACGCATATAAAAACAGTTACTATGTAACCGCTGTGATTGTTAAACCGGCCGTCCTGTTATTGGGATACGCAAGTCGTGAAGAATCGGTGTGAATGTGTTATTGTCATCACTGGAACGTTTCGGAGGGGCATGGCTTTAACCCATGAGCTGCGCGGATCCGATTCCTGCTCCGTTTTCTAAGTTTAGATGATTATCACTGGAAACTGTCCCAAAAAAAAAGAACCACAATGTTATACGGTGATAAATCATTTGTCCTTCACATAAAATAGAAGACTTCAGTCCGAATGTTTCCAGGCGGATTAGAGCGAAGCTTGTAATGATTAGACTTCGTGTTCGTCTTCGTGGGGGAAAAAAATCTTCGTATTCCACGAATGTTCGCCCGTTCCTGTGTTCGGTTCGGGCGAATATTTGTGTTCATTCTTCGTGTTCGTTTTTTTTCTTCGTCTTTCGCCTTTTTTTTGAAAATTACGCAGCAGCTTTGGCGCCATGTTTGTTTCTTCAGTATTCGGGATGAACCATGAAAAAAATCACCCTTCGTGTTCGTTTTCATGTTCGTCTGAATACGAATGCACAAGTCTAGTAACAATATGTGTTGGTGAGAAAAGATAATTGGTAACTCTTCAGGAATAGCCTAATTAGAGCAATATTGAGGACTCTGTTCTTAATTAATTATCGGATACAATACGCACAATTAACCCCCTTTCCAAGAGTCCTGAAAAGCGGTTAGCAAGTGTGTCTTCGGTCCCTAAAGTGCAGCACTGAAAGTGTTAAAAAAAAATACAAATAAAAAGTCAAAGGTTAGTTGCCGTCAATCACATTCACCAGTAGAGGACCCCTCCCCCTCCCATCAGTGAGCGTCACAGAGAATGGGGTCAAATATCAGCGTCCTAACCTTGCCACTTATAAATGACCTGATAGCGAGTACATATTTATTTTATTTTTAGCGGCTTTTAACCTAATTAATTGCTATCTGACTGATCATCCCCCAGTGTTTTTGTGGGTTTGTATTATACACAGGTAATTCTTTTTTCCTACAAAATTTAGTAAGGTTTTTCTTTGACAGTAAGTGTTGGCAGCTGCAGCCCAAATACAACACAATATAGCAAAAGGAAAGCTGCAGCAAGAAAGCTGATCACAGTAGAATATAATTCCAATATAAGAAATCTGGTTTACTATACACTTTAACCTTCACCAAAGAGCTGGCACTTACATAGGTCGTGGGACCTGCAATTTGCTGTCCCAAGCATGGGTGTATCTGGGGGGCAATGGGGCAATTGCCCCCTTGGACTTACCTCTTTATGCCTTTAGTTCCAAGAAGGAGGCCAGGTTGAGTGGGGTCATGTAACATTGCGTGGAAGACAGAGTAAGTGACTTGCATGTGTCTGCCTGTATTTGTGTATGGGCCTGGGTGTGTTAGTGTGTGTCTTGGTATGTGTATGTGTATGTGTGTCTGATATTATTATCATCTTTTATTTATATAGCGCCAACAATTTTCATAGCACTTAATACAATCCATATATTCAAGGGGTCTGACAAGACGAGAATTGACAGACTAAGACAAACTGATACATTAGATGGAGAGAGCCCGGCTCCCAAGCTCACAATCTTGAGGGATTTGGGGTGTCTGGAAATGTGTGCTTGGGTTAGCATGTTTGACTTGGTATGTGTCTGGGTACATATGTGTGTCTGCCTGGATTTGTGTGTCTGGGGATGATAGCATGTCTATGTTAGCATGTCTATGTTTGTCTGGGTATAGTGTGAGTGTGTCTCTCTGAGTGTGTAGGTATATATGTGTGTGTGTATGTCTGTCTCAGAGTTTGGGTGTGATTTTGGTCGGTGTGGGGGCAGAATCCTTGTACCCAGGGAGCACAATGTCTTTGGGCCATCCCTTGAAAGACTCTCCTGCTAGAAAAGCTGAGCTGTCCCCGCGTAATGCATGGTTCAATTATCATGGTGTCTTTCAATGAAATTGTATTGATTTAACTATGCAATATACAGGGGCAACTAAATTCTACTAAATGCCAAATAAAGAGCCACGGTCACCTTGTAGTAATTGCCATGGCCTGGTTTGCACAGAATAATGTTTGTAAGACAAGCCACTCACATTAAGTTATAAATGATCGGGGCCGCCTGCACCTGTATTCTCCTTAAATATCTGAAGTTTGACATTCATCAGCGTTCAGTGGGAATGGATTTGAAAATTGTTCCCATATGATGGCTGGAAAACGACTTTTTGCTGCCAAGTGGACTTGGTTTCAAGAGTATAAAAGTAATAAAAACATATGTATGGTAACTTCGGTGATCAACGAGTATACATCATAATAAGAAAATAATACGTACGCATCAGCATGATTGAGAGGGTATCGTCAGTGTCAAGTGGACAGTCTTCTGAAACAATGACCTTACTCAAAGTTAGTTACTGTAGATAACATGTTCAGAGGAAGAAATGCAGACATCTCGTATTCTTTTTTTCCAGCTGAAACTAATATGGTCTAAATATTTGCTATATCCCTAGTATTAGTGCATGATCTACCTTCAGGACTTTCTGTTCAAACAAGGTATCTTCTACCATCGCAAGCATATTTAGGGTGTATTTACTTAACAAGGAGCCTGGAGAAGAACTGGGCATCTCAACGTTGTGACTTTGCTGTACATTATGAAGGGGCTTCTGCAAGAAGGGTTAAGGTGGTGCTTATAGTGAATAGTTAATGTAGTTAAAATATCTTTTAAGTCCTCTCCCTGATTTTATCATGTGTGACCAGGGCCGGCCCTACAATAGGGCAGACTGGGGCAATTGCCCCAGGCGGCACTTTAGCAGAGGGGCGGCACTTTGCCGCCATCCGAAGCGTTTTTTTTTTTTTTGAAACGCCGAAGAGAGAGAGGAGGGGCGCCGGTGGTTTTCGCTACCCGCCCTTCGGCGCCCCTCTCTCTCTCTCTTCCTCTGCTGTGAGTCTCCCTTCATTCGGTCTCGGTAGCCGGCTGTAAATGCCTGAGCGCCGGAAGTCGGCGTCAAATTTCCCGCGCTCAGAATTGCAAGCCGGCCACACGGTGGCCCAGAGCAGGGAGACTCGCCGCCAAGGGACTCTTACAAGCTAAGTACCGTTGCGGGAGGCGGGCGTCAGGCGAAGTTTAAAATGCCGCGGCATTAAAATGGGGCGGCATTTTAAACTTCGCCCCAGGCGGCGTTACGCCTTCGGCCGGCCCTGTGTGTGACCCATGGCCATATCAGCCCTTCTTAAAGAAGATACACACCAAGGCTCCTCTTGATAATGCATAATTGTGATGGAAGTTGTTTTTCTATGGCTCCTAGTGCTCATGCAACTGTTCTTTCTCCTTGTTCTTCCATTTTTTCTTGTCGCTCTCTTTGCTTTTCTGGTTTCTTGGCACACGGACATTGCTTGCTGCATCGTAGGCCACTGTCAACTGAGATAAGGATGCAGAATCACTGCCCTGTTCTGAGTAATAAAAAGACTGCAATTATTATTTCAAGGCTCTGCCGGATCGCAGCACTTTATCGTCGTGTCCAGCTGTTGTGTAGCCTACTCTCGATCATGAGTGTTGGCTGATGCCAACACGGGCTTCCCTCACGTTGTTATTAAAGTAACCTGAGGCTAAGTATATGTTCTTTTGCTGTCTATTTCTGTTTTGGTTGTATTTGGGGATCTGAAATAGTTTACTGATGTAAGTTTTTTTACGTCGACTTACATTAATGAAGTCTAACAGTTGAAATGTTGCATTCTCCTGCAGAACTCTAGTTTAGTAAATACACCTCACCGTTATGATCAATATATTTTTGCATCATAGCACATTAGGTCCTGCTTCGCATGACTACCAGATGGATACACCTATTTTGGAATTATCTATCACCACGAAGGAACACACTGACGCTGCATCACATTATAGACATGTCCTTGTTTTGTTAATGGAAAACCTTTTTTTTTGTACACCTTCCCTTTCAATATGAACTCTCGCTATCATCTTGATGCTGCCTATAGCTTGTGATTTTGTTAGTCAATCAGGGTATTAGCGTTACTTTATAAACTTCTTCTGTGGTGGAATCTGACACAATATACAGAATCAATTTCCTTTTTTAAAGTACTCTGCTGTCTTCGCACATTGCAAAGCTTTACAAAGGCGACCTCATTGCTTTATTAATATATAATATGTGATAACAACTTTATATTCACTATACTATGTCTTAATATGAGATGCCGACGTGATTTTTGTAACATTTGACACATTGTATACGTATTATTATGAGATACTGATGGAATGCACAATTATAAAACATTGTCACTTTCTTTGATTAGTGGTGTGAATCATATCACTACTTAATTAAAGTGACAATGTTTTATAATTATGCATACCATCAGCATCTCATAAGAATAGATCCCCTATTACGTCACGCGTGTATGTGTGCATTTAAAAACATGTGAATTTTTTTCACCGCTCCTATGGCTAAACAAAGACTCCTGGTTAAAACGTTGCCACTTGTGTTGTAATAAATACCTCCTTTCTACATCATCAGGAGTGCCGAGCGTTTATTTGATTAAAATGATTTATAAGAAAACACATATTGGTACAACATGCCTTGTTCTGCTCGTACCAAATGTGCACTTTGCATTTCTTAAGACGCTGCCAAGAAATACTTTGTCAAGGTGTGTTGGTCCAATGAGCGATGGACGCACCATCTGGTCCCCCGAAAGCCCTTCATCATTTATTGAGAAAACCCATCAACTCTCTACTATAAACCTTGGTACTTCAGAATTCCTTGACAATAATGTACCATTTCATCTCTAAAACAGGAAAAAAAAATCCAAAGGTTTGACCAAAGGATCTATGTTTCTAGTTACAGATCTGGAACACAAGGCTAAACCACAACCAAGGAAATTCTGTACTCCCTGGCATTCTTGTTACATTTTTAAACATCATGAAATGAAAAAAAAAACCTCCGTATTCTTCCCTATTCTGTAAGAAAAGGTTGAATTGGCAGCTTGCGATAGGGATGAACAGAAGTTTCCTTTGAGTTTCTTGGGTTACTAATAGAAAGAATGTTCTCTAACCAATAAAAATAATCCCAAGATTTATAACTACAAGAAAAATACACATACGTGCTCTAGTTTCATTTTATGTGAAGGGTTATATCATTCTGCGCACACTTGGGAGGTAGTGGGTTCCCCAGAAAATGGATGCAATGCTTAAGTACTCATTGTAATGGCCCTTGTGATGACTTACAGGAAAAAAGGCATTCTATTAGTGGAATGCTTTCAACTTAATGCTTTTGGCCGTGTCTTGGTCCACCATGAAGCTTGGCAGATGTGCCAACTCCAAACCAGAGCTCAGCCTTCTCGCTTTATATTCTGAGGCCTTTTAATTCTTTTCAATATTTACATTTTTATGGCAAAAAGCAGAGATAAGTGATGTGCTGATATTGATGAAGTGGTATCCCCTTTTAAAGCCACAGTTGATAATAATACTACATACATAAGAATGATAATAGTCCCATCCAGGTAAATATGAATGGTCATTCTTTGTAACTGTTTTCATACGTTATCTGGCATTTAGGGCCCGGGCCCTTGATAAAAACAAGAATGGTGGCTTCAGACAGCCACTGCCATGCATTCAGTCAAACGCAACAATATCAGATGCACCCGGTATGAAAAGAATTGATTTATTGTAATTGTTTGAACACAAAGAGATTTTAAATGACATCCACAAAAACTATTAAAACGATGACCACCTCAGTGACCTTGTCTACCCTTTTATACATAAAATATAGCACTAGAAATAATATCATCCTTCATCATGATCTGTGTATATTGTCCCTTAACCCTTATCCTTGCCATAAGCCATTCCCAACTGATTAACTCCTGCCACCTCTAATGATGTATCTAATGTCCTCTTGTCCTCCCTCCCCACTACCTGACCAACTGACCTAAGTCCTCTGCATTGTCTACCTTTTTTCCAGTGTCATGACACCTACCCTAACCCATCTATTCCACCTGTCTTTCCCCTGGCATGTTCTCCTTCTTTAAACATGGTCTCATCTGTCAAATTTCAAAGAAACCTTCCCTAGATCTACACCTCT
>VKOC01012080.1:0-13197 GCA_009364415.1 Spea multiplicata
GGCGTGAACTCGTCCATATATCATAGACTAGACATTCCCTGCTTTCTTATGTCTTTGTCAGCAATAATATTTACAATAACAACTTTTTCTAACAACTATATTTACTTCATCTGCATCAATATTTACATAAGGTCTAGAGTAGTCACTATTACTTGGTGTTAAGGAGCTAGCAACATCTGTATAACATACCCACAAACATTACGAACCAACACAAGCGTTAGATCAGTCGCTTAAATTGTCATGCAGTGGTTTTTTCTGATTATAATTCTTTGAATGCAGATATTATGCATGTGATAATTATTTGCAGTGGTGGTTGACCGAATACAAACATAACTGGGATAGCTATTTTTACTGACACACAGATTTGTCATGTCTTCTCCAGGCCTACATTGTGTTTTTGGCCACACTTGGCGGACAGTGGCTTGCCAGGAATGTCTCTGCTCTTCTATCGCATATCCTAGAGCTTATTTCCCATCCAAAAACAACGCAGAACTCATCTGAAGCTGTTTGTGCCAGGCGCTGCATCTCATATGTTCTCCGCACCACGCTAGGGGAGCTCCTGGGAGAGAAGGCACAATTAGCAGCTGCTCGTGAAATATGTGAAGTTATCCAAAAGGTCATGATGACTGTAGGTATGGGAATGATCAAGGCTTGTACTTTATTCCTCTGCGGTCTTCCTTGAGAAAGCATAGCTGTCGTTTTCAGATGACATGGAATAAATGTGTTAGTATGTATTTTGTCTATTTGTTGGTTTGTTTGACATGCATACATGTTCATACATGTGCATACGTGTTCAGTGTAATTTAAATGTATTGCATTATCCAGCCATCTATTCTTGCTGAATAAAATACTCCCTCTGGTAGTCTTACCAGTGCCATCTGTGACATTGGCTTTGTTGATAGACCTGGAAGCCTCCAAAGAAGTGCTTTTGCAATAGAGTAAACTAAATCTAAATTTGATGTGTATGAGAGTATTTTTTCCCCCATTGTATGTAACCTTGATTTATTTTCATATTGGGTAGTACATTTAGATTGCCTTTGCAATCCTGTAGAGCAGATTTTTCTTTAACTATACTTTTTCCCGGTGTATCTTCCCTATTGTTATCATTCTTATGTGATCATTTTTCTTCCAGATGCTGTGCTAAGCGAACGTAACATGGAGACGCGAATCAGTACCACTGACTTTTCTACAAGCCAGCATGTTTTGGCCTGTGCGCTGCAAGAGTTTGGAGATCTTGTTTTAGCACTGGGCACGACAGTAGCACCGTTGCTGCGTGATTCCAGCACAGGTAGGAGGTCGGGGTCTGCCAGCATGAAATGTATTGTTTTTCACTGCTCGAGTAGGCGGCCAAACAGCACAAATAGCGCTGTATCTGATTTTCTTGCAGGTGTTCTGGACACCCTGATTTCAGTGACGCGTCATCCAAATCTCAGCACTCGCTTGGCTGCAGCCTGGTGCCTTCGCTGTATTGTGGTGTCAGTGCCTTCGCTAGCTGCCCCTCTCCTGGATCGTTGCACTGAACGCCTGGCTTCGCTGAAATCATCTCCAGAGGCCGTCGGCGGTTATAGTCTGGCGGCAGCCGCTCTGCTTGGGGGCATTAGACTTTGTCCCCTTGGTGTGCCACTGGGTAAAGGCAAGGTAAGCACTCTCTGTCTTGTAGATCATTACTGTGATTTTCTCCTGTGCATCTGCTCTCTGAGTGCAGGATGATATATTTTTTTCAGCAGGGTCACACAGCTTAATGAGTCCCCACAAATCATTAAGTAAAAAATCTGCTCCCGGTGACGGGATCAGAGAGAGTGAAGGATAGGGCTGCAGCTCTAGTTGTCCATG
The DNA here is from genome assembly GCA_009364415.1 of Spea multiplicata. NCBI lineage: Eukaryota > Metazoa > Chordata > Amphibia > Anura > Pelobatidae > Spea > Spea multiplicata. Next base: position 1,834 of record VKOC01012080.1, read on the forward strand.
AGCGCTCAATAACCGTAAATATTTGCTACAAGGAAAATCCCATAGTGAGAAACATACTGGAGATCTGAAGCATCCGAAAAAGCTATTGAGAGAGATTCTACCCCAATGTATGTTTTCATTCTCACAATTATTATGCTTTAATCATAATAGTTGTTATAATAAATTCTATGCCTAAATGGGGGCTTGTGCACTTTTTGCTTAAGGAGAATCTTGACTATGTTCATCCCTCTGGAATTTGGCAAATGTATTTAATCCTTTACCGTTTAGAGAGCACAAGCTGGAAATATGTTATCCAGCATATTGCTGCTTGATATATATGGCGTCCTGTGTCTTTTTCAGGTGATCATAAGCCTGGCAGAGGACTTGCTGTGTTCTGCCTCACAAAACAGCCACCTTTCCATCCACAGGACACAGGCTGGGTGGCTCCTCATAGCGTCTCTCATGACTTTAGGTAGGAACAGTGTTACAGCTAATGTTAGAATCTTCAGCTCCAGTCCTTGCGGACTGCAAACACAACAGACATTTTGGATATCCCTGCTTAAGCACAGCTATCTTAATTAGAAACGAAGCTGCTTGTTTTTAAGCAAGGCTCCTCTGAATTCCTGGCCTTGCTGTAGCCCTCAAGTGGATTTGTGTAGCCCTCTCCTACATTAATTCCACCCACTGATTGATCCAAATATGCCTGCACAAATATGGCCGTTTTTCTTCTTTAAAGTGCTGTATTTATTAAAGTGAAAGTAGTCGGTGCTGCTTAAGACTTCTTCCCTATACATTGGCTTCATGAGAAATATACATGATACGCAAATGCGTATTGGGTTTTCTGTAGGGACATAATGGACATTTAAAGGGAACTTTTAATAGGAGGTTCAAGAGCATATGATGGCTCAAGTGTCCCTTTAAGCAATGTTTAAATGTCATGAGTAATTTAAGTGTTAAAAAGCCTGTGTACGGCTAAGGTCTGGCTGAGGTTTGTGGGAGCTGGTCCCTGGGTGTCCGTTCCAGTTTGTTCTTTTCCACCTCTACCTACATCTTGTATCCTTCAGGTCCGTCTGCGATTCACCCCTACCTGGGTCGTCTGCTGCTTCTCTGGCGCGGTGTCTTTCCTCTGACCCCCAAGGATCTGGACACAGAGCGCAGACGGGGGGACGCCTTCACTTGGCAGGTTACTCTTGAAGGACGATCCGGGGCGCTGAGTGGTAAGTCCGTTTTGTTTAACATGCGGTTGGCATAATCATGAAATGTTCCTTCTCTCTTTTTTATGGTACTGTGGAATATGTGGAGGCTTGAACATGTGAATTGTGATTCAGCAAGCAATCCCACAAATTATCTATGATAATTTGCTACAAATAGTTATTTTTTTCATAGACTTCTTTATACTAACAGCATCAGTGCAGACAAAAGATTTGTTAGTCTCACAGTAATATTGTACTATTTTTGGTGTATTGTATATTTGTCTCCTAAGTATTGGCCCTCCAATAGCACCAAGAAAGTGTTCTCATTGCAGACCACCTTACAATATAGCATCTGATTTATTTGGGTTGTGTAAAAGCACAATTGATTTGAGGGGGTGTCGCAGGTACTGAAATATCCCAGTGTATAAGTAGATTCCAAAGATTTCCATAACTTTAGACAAAAATAACACCTAGTTTCCTGTATCTTCTGGGTGCTGGTAGAGACTGTATTCTTTCTGGAACAGGTAGTAACATGTTTTGTGGTCGCTTCTGGGTTCACCACCTTGCAACTCTAAGCACGACTCCTGTCTGTAGTTGGTATGGGACAGTCGGGTTATATCCTCGGACAAAGAGGATTCCCCCTCCCTGTAACCTTACTGCTTACAGGAAGATCATTTTATTGTCCTCACTGGAGACAGCTTGGGAAATATCATTCACAATTGATGCCATTCCCTGTGCCAGGCATATGTATATAATATAGATATCAAAATTCTATTTTTGTGAATGCATACTGCCCAGATGGGAGACATGAATTGGGGCGATACCTGTCTAAATGGGGTAACAGACATCGTGGCATCACACCTTTCAGTAAATGACTTCTCTCCCTTCTCTCAGCGATACAGAGCTTTGTAACCCACTGCGACGAGCTCCTGACGGATGAGGTTCTGCGCAGACTCCTGCCTCCTCTCACTTGTGCGATCACATTGCTCACACTGTGAGTATTTCTATTTTCCAGTGATTGCGTGGACATCCTATATGTGACTTCTTCAGTTTCTATTAGAATAGTATAAAGAAAGCCTTTAATCAATTTTACATTCATTCAGTTAATATTTCTTCAGAACAGTTCATCAGTAAGGTAATAATAAATTTCTACGTGCCGTAGAAGCTGCTGTTACCCGTACTAATAACAGGCTTATTCTGATTTTCAATGTATCGACCACCTCTCATCCTTTTTCAATGACACCAAAAGTAGCACAACGATTAATCCTATGTAGCGTCTTTTCGCTCTTACCGATGTTTATTAATATTTCACCATAATAATATTTAAGTGATCTTGCGACTGTTTGAATGTATGATTTTAATCGTTTTGTTTTTTTTCTTTTTTTTTGTATGCGCATACATTTAATGTAGGAATCTGATCACAGGAAAAAACTATAGGTTCAGTTCAGGAATTCAATAAACAGCAACGTTTGCCTAGTAAAATAAGGGTTCCTAAGTAGTCCTATTGGTGTAGTATGAATCTAATTCATGGATATGTCTGAGATTATTTTTTGTATGACCTTACCCGTGTCCTTAGGCTCCCGTCGTTGCAGAAGATGTACGGCAGCCCCCTGAAGGCATACTCTGTGTTGTACAGACAGAGACTTTATCAGCTGCTTGTTTTACTGCCTCCCAAGACTTATGAAGGTATTATTTAAACACCACTCTCTCTATATGTGTTTTAATATGTTCTTAATATTCAGTTTTCCAACAGGTACATATTTATCATGTGAATCTGTTCTAACCTCTTACTTCAGCCCACTCTACAAGGCAAACACCCTGACTCCATATCATACAGCCTTGTGGTAAACAATAGAATGCCTCACCCTCATTCAGATGGACTCTCTGGCTTATAAAAGCATGTGAAGCAAAATACTTTTTAGCAGAACTTTTTTTTTACTTTTGGTCCTTTGGCTCTATCTCAGGAGGATCTATTTTCTTTATTAAAAAATAGCTAAATATAGTTTACTATATATTAAAAACTAAACGCTATGTCATTGTTCCCATTTAACAGTACGACACCCCCTTCTCCATCACCACAGGAGGTACAACATAGTTATAGGCACTTACATGGAAATAGCACTTTACCAATAATAAAAATGAATGCATACTGTAGGTTATGAAGATTTAAGAGTACATTGTAACTAGCCGCCTGTCCTGCAGGACATTTCTGTGCTGTTGTGAAGGAGTTAATTGCGGATCTCGCATCCCCTGAATACAACCCAGGCGGAGCGGCGTTTCTGCTGCCTTCACTTTGTCACCCCAGTGACCTTATTCTGCTGGGACTGTCGCTGCAGAAGAATGATGTCAGAGGTAGAGAAGAACAGGTGAGATTTGTCGTGATCATGTGGTTTTTCAAGTTCTAAAAGAGACTACTTGCCACAGCCACTTGCGTTGTGATTTTTAAGCTTTTGTCCTTATCCTACCATTTTTTACCTTGTACAAAAGATGTTAATTTGTTTGTTCTCTCTTGCTATAATGTAGACATTGGCGGCACTCCATGTTTACTATGCATTTCACCACAAGGTCCATTGTCCAGCCCAGAAATGTATTTGCAAAGTTGAGGTCAGAAGTGGTAAAGGATGGGCCAGAAAGCATAGGAAATATAGTGATCTGTTTTCTCTTCCTATTTATAATTAGATTCTACTTTTATGCCAGCCTAATCATATACATCCATGATAAATTTGATGTTTGTGTGCTCTACAGCTCCTGCTCAGCAGTGGGATTCCAGGTGGTAGTTTGGAGTATGACCTCCATGCCATCTACCAAATGCCCCACGAAGAGGAGTCTGTACCAACTCCTCTACCTCCTGCTTTCACGGTTATCCAGGCTGCAGCTTCTCTCTTTGGTGTCCTGTTATCACACATGCCGGAGTCACAAAGGTAACGTGTTCTGTGTATGTGTCCAAGGTGGATTATTGCTTTGATTCAAAGGGCACCTTCCTTCATACAAAGTGGGCATGACATTTATATTAACCGTAACCCTTTTATGGTTCTGTCTGGTTTTCAGGCCTCAGATATTGGAACAATTGTTGGATTCCATCAAACAAACAAAAGGTTCCCGTCAGCAGAGCATTCAGTTGGCTGCAATGTCTGCACTTGGTTGTTTCCTTAAGGTGGGTGCTATCGCTTAGATCTCATTTAAAAAAATCAAAACTCTGGAGCAAGGACAAACCAGATAATATACCCTCATGGAAATAGATCATTGGGGAGGTTATTGGGCATACTGTGGGCCAGGAATGGGAAGATGGTCTGTACACTGGCCCTCTTATCACACAGGGAACTTATTCGGTGTGTTGAAAGCAAAGTCTAGGCTGTAGCACAGGACTTCCAGCATTGGAATAGAGCAGGTTTGGATTATTTTCTTTAATTTATGTGCTCGTCCTCTACCAGTTAATTGGTGGGCAGCCTCAGAGACTCAAGGACTTGACCCCCCCCCAAGTCTGCCTGGCACACGCTGCCAGAAGCGGGGCTGCAGTGGAGGTTCATATACCTACCATCTGCCCGAAGGTAAGACCACCGACCCTGGTAGATATAACCACTTATGTATTTTCCATAATTACTAATATGCATGGTTATAGGCATCTGATTGATTCCATGTCAAAGAAGGAGCACTGAAAAGTTTGTTTAACTACAGAATGTTGATTTAGCCTGACCTACTGTTTATTTGTGACATTTTTTTTAGTTATTTTAGTGACAATTCTATTTGTTTTGTGATTTTTCACCTTTATTATTGGCGCTGTTCATGGCTTGGAGGCAAAAGTTGTTTTTTTATGACATTTATGATATCTGCTGAGCAGCAGGATTATGAGTTCCTCTTAAGGAAGAATTTAATGTCGTCAATAGTTACCAATTCATATTATGGTCTCGCTCAATGTGATGTGCAGGTTTTATTTTTTCTTGTAATGTCGGGGGTGGATTAAAATATATTCCCTATGCCAGGTACATTAGTGGTCTTCTAGGAACGTGTTTTCTTGGTGTACCTGGACGTCATTGTCAAGTTATTTATAGAGCTTTGTCTTTCTGTGGATTTAAAACAAGTGTTTTCATCTATAAAGGCTATTATATAATCTGAGAATTTACATAGGAAAATATACGTTTTCATTGGTTTTTTTCCCCCACAGCACCTGGCATCCAATAAAAGTAATTTGGCGTCTGAGGAAGCCCGAGGACCATGTCTTAGCTTGATAACAGGAGCATTGGAGAGCAGCAATCCATGGCTTCGATGTGCAGCCGTTGAATCCATGGCCAGACTAGCACAAGTAGTAGGCGATCCTGGATATACAGCAAGCCTAGCACAAACTAGTTTTGACAAGTAGGTGGTTGTCCTTGTGAAGTCTGTGTAAACTCTACATGTACCCAGCTTCCCCACAGACCCGGAGGCCAGTGTTGAAACAGCAAATGCTCCTCTCTTTGCAGACTGAAGTCCGCTAGAGATGTGGTGGCCCGGACAGGTCACTCTCTGGCTCTGGGATCATTGCACAGATATTCAGGAGGTCTCGGTTCCTCTTTGCACCTGGCTTCCTGTGTTGGGATCTTACACTCACTCTCTCAAGACACCGGTTCCCCGGAGGTTCAGGTAAGGAGAACAACTCTCAAACCTTTCCTTTGTCGTTTCATTATGCACTGTGCTGTAATGAGCTTTCTAATCCTCTACTGGTTATGTATATGCTAGACACAGCGAGCTCTACTACACAGATACCTTGGCTGTTGCCTCAAGAGCCAAACTGATCAGGGTCATCTGTGTTTGTTAGCCAGCCCTTTGCGCCATAATGTGTTTAAACACAGAACTGCTTATGTTTTATTTATCAACCCTGGGTTTCCAGCCGTGCATTAACTTTGCTTCACATAGTGCTGAGTATTAAGTAATGTAGTTTGGTAACTTGAATGTGGCTCTTTTTTGCAGACCTGGGCCCTGCACTCCCTCTCCATCATTATTGACTCATCTGGACCACTCTATCACGTTCATGTTGAAGCTACACTCTCGCTTCTCCTCAATGCACTGCTGTCTACGCCTCTGTCTCACTCTGATGTGCATCGTGGCCTAGGTCGCTGTCTGAGCGCTCTCCTAACCACTCTTGGTCCAGAGCTCCAAGGTAATCCTTGGACATTGTATAGCACGAATATTGCATGGAGGAAATCATCTGGGTTCCTGGTACAGATGTGATTTGTTGTTTTCTGGGCACATATTCGGGGCTCAAGGTACCTTTTTGTCATAAGAAAATTGCAAAAGTAAAGTTAAAATTAAATCTTTAATGGCTGAGAAGATGAAAAATGCGAATTATCTGTGCACTGAGGTCCCATCTTCACTTAGCTTAATAGGAAACTTTACCAATGGCTGACAGCTATCCACTCAACTAGCCATTAAAGGTATCATGTTTAGTTTACTTTTGTGATTTCTTTGTTAAAACGCCCCTTGAAGTTTGCCTATTTTACTGGATAACACAGCACCATCTTTCCTCCTAGGGTAAGTACTGGCACTGCTATGCATGGATTGAAACTGAGACAATTTATTGTTAATTTTATACAGTTTGCCCGATTCCAGTAGCCAAAAACCCGCCAGGAGATCCGTCAGTCTGCTATTTCATAACGTGACATGTTGTAACCAATGTAAATATTTATGTATAAATATCTTTTGGTGTGAATGACTTTACGGCTATGTTCTGCAATTATGGCATCCATACCATCTAGTCTGTAACATCACTGCTTATGTTTTAGGCTCTCTGACTTTTGGAAGGAAATATGACCAAATACCAGCACCAACAAGAACGCTGTATATACTGAACTGACTATATCTGCGTATGATTTTGCTCTCAACGACATTGCTCTTGTGTTCACCTTCCTGCCCTCCTTGATTAAATAGTTTTCTTGGCCCTCTAGGAACTGGTGACCTGGTCTCTTCTCAACGAAATACCTCCCTTCTGGCCTGTTTTATAATGCAGGAGAACCCGGACTGCCTGGTTCAGGCACAGAGCATCTCCTGCCTTCAGCAGCTACATATGTTCTCTCCAAAGCACGTCAACCTATCCAGCCTGGTGCCGACACTATGTGTACGTATTGCTGTGAGTACATGTGACGATCCCCGGTCTGCATGAAGAAAGTAAAATGTGCAGAATAAAATTACAGTGGGGCATTTTGGGTGGGACTGAGTGCCCAACACGCCAGGACTCTAACGTGGACCTATTACGTTGGCTGTGGATATCTAACCAGTTTAGAGAGGTTTGATCTGAGATTCAGATTAACTCTTCATTGGGAATACACTTTCAAATACCTTAACGTCTGGCTTTCTTTTAGGCTTTTTTTCCTCCGGGGATAATCCCCCAAAATACTACTACCCATTATTTCTGCAGTTTGTTTGAACTCTTTCTTCGCACAATGGATCCACCCAACCTCTCCGGTCTTACATAAGGCTAAACATTTTTAAATAGATGTTCATTACGACTCTGAACAGGTCGGTCCTGCAGTCATTACTTGTCATAACACATTTTAATATTGTTTTTTTCCTTCAAATGGTCAAAGGTGTTCATCCGGTTCGAGGAGTTTGCTTACGGACTTTTCACACAAAGTATGGGATATGTGTTATGGGGTCTGGGTGGAGAAATGAACACCATTATATTAAAATGTTATTTATATTTAAAAAGAATGACAATCCAGTGGGCGATGAGCTCGGGTGCTTTGTACGGAGTAATATCCATACGCTGTATTATTGTACACCCTCTAAGTAAGTGAGGATAATTACTAGGGACCCCCTGCTCATGAGTCTGCTATTTTTATTTCCTGCAGGAGGTCTTGTTGGACAGTTCTTTGGTGGTAGGTCTGCCTCCTCTGCCTTTGTGTCTTTTGGCACTTCTTGCATCTATTTGCTTAATCTCTGGCTCCGGCACATGCATACCCCCTGCCACCCCAACGTTCCTCTCCGGGTTTACTCTTTGTACAGATGATGGATTCATGTCATTTGAATCCTGTCTTTTTTGCCATACCCAGGCATTTTGTATGTAGCACGGGTTAAGAAACAGAATGGCTTTAACCTCGTGATGCTTCATATTGTTGCACCTCTTGCCACCTCTCTCTTGGCCCCGGAACCTGCTTGAACTGATGCGTTTTCCGCATGTAAAACCTGGCTTTCTCTCTGTGCATGAGGGAAGCTGAAACTAGCAATGCCTGCTGCCTGTCTCTTTTCTCAGCTAGAGTTGTTAAGTTGTGTTACATTGTTCTCTAATGGTATGGTTTGTATCATCATGTTTCATGTGCCAGTTCCAGAACATTTGGTGATTGGAAAGTAGGTAATGGCAGAAACTATAGTGAGAACTTTTACTTCCTAATGCACCAAAATCCTGGCTGCGAACCGGTCCGTTAAGAGACTGACTTCTGTTTGTAGTTTTGTGTTCATTGACGTTTTGTGACACGTCCGATCCCTTTTGCCTGTCTCCTGCAGGTGCACCTGTGCAGTCCCCATCTACTTCTGCGCCGCGCAGTCTTATCGTGCCTGCGCCAGCTGGCTCAACGGGAAGCAGCAGAGGTGTCTCAACATGCAATGAATGTGGCTAAAGATGGATACGAAGACTTCAAAATGGGTAACTGTGTGTAGGACGCCTCTGCAGGTGTCCGTAGCTTTACAGCCGTAATAAGGTATGGCTGACCGGCTAACCTTCTTGTGGCTGGCTAAGAGAACAATATTGCTTTGTTATATTTTGGGTGACCATTCCTGCTCCAGCACCACACTGAGCTGAAGCTTTATGGCAATGGCAACAAACTGCCTTTTTTTTTGTAAAAGGGACCCTCTGTGTGATGAAGACAGTGTGTATCGTTGGTGTTATAAGCCATGTCTAGTAGATTTGACTAAGACAACATGCTAGAACACAAATAACAAATGTACATCCTTGCTGAAAACATTTAACTAGAATTGTTTGAAGACCAAAAACAGCACAATACTTTTAATATTTTTTTAAAATTTAATTCTGGTGATAAAAAAGCACTCACATTCAGCCTGTGACACCTTGTACGCGTTTTGTGTTTCTTTCCTGTTTCTAAGCAGATGTGAATATGAGAGAGCTCGGCCTGGAAGGAGTCTTACTGAGCCTGCTGGACAGAGAGACAGACAGTCAGCTCCTGCGGGACGTGAAAGAAACCGTATTGCATATGCAGAACAGCACAGGGCTGACTCGTCTCTCCTTCTGGCTCCGACTGCAAAAAGACATTCTCTCGGCCTCTGCAGGTGAGACTACCCGGCACACATGGCGGCATTGTACACAGTGATTGTATGCAGTTATCTCCATGTAGTCTTCCGGTTGATGTCTTTTATTGGGCCAGCCTAGAAAATGCTTTAAAGTCGCATAACTTTTTTTTTTGTCCGGTTCATGTCTTTTCTTCTCTTAGATTTTGCAGCTGTGGCCTCGGTAGAAACCACTCAAGAAGAAGAAGGTGATCGAGCCTGCTCGGATTCCGTTCTTACAACACAGAAGGATGAAGTCCTGACACCATCCATTACGCCTCGGTGGCGCACACGCGTGTTCTCCATGGAGTGTGTTTGTATGCTGGTGGCTCAGTGCGAAACGTTGGGTGGAGCTCACTTCAACATGGCAGAGGCTCAAGAAATGAAAAATAAAGAACCAAACAGTGAGTGGAACATTGGGAAAATAGAAAACATATACCATATATACATACGGTCACTGTATTGAGAATGAAGATTCATATCGTTGATTACAAATACGATCACTTGATCTACAAGCTGACACACTTTCATTGTTCTGCAGGGGACTTCCTGGTGTTGCATCTGCAGGATCTGATTCGCATGTCCTTCATGGCTGCCACAGATCATAGTGAGCAACTACGTCTAGTGGGTCTTCAAGCACTGCTGCTGGTTATACGGTGTTTCTCTGCTGTACCGGAGCCAGAATTTCCTGGACACTTTATCCTAGAGCAGTACCAAGCCAATGTGAGTTTTAGGAACAATTTGCATCTGTATTATATTAAAGGGACGCTCCAGCCATCATCTGCACTTTAATGCATATGGTAGCTAGGTATCCCCTTTAACAACTTTCCCCTTCTGCAGAATCCCCCCAAAATACATTTAGCTTCCTTCCCTTTCCACCACCCCTTGGCTTGCAGGAGAGAAGTTCGTCTGAAAGCGTCTGCTTGCCAGCGCCCGTACCCACTATACTCAATGCCTGCCAGCTCCAGCGTTGGCTCATCGAACGCTTCCAGAGGGTTTAATGCGACCTCCCTTTAAGCACAGAACAGAGCAGTGTACATTTATGTTTGTTTTCTGTACATTACGGTTCATTAGATTCCAGTTTTTTCTATGTTTTATACAAATTGCTTTTCTCAGTAGAGTGGGATAAAGAAGTAAAATTAAACAAAAGAAAACAATTCAAGAATTTGTACCTTTTTACCTTTTTATGTATTCTGGCATCACTAATGATCTAAAAAAAATCTGAGTATAATAAAATAATTCTGTGTTTTAGAGTTCTCAATAAACTTTATTTTTAAAGCCAAAATATATACGGTATATATATAGTTTTATACATATTTTAACTGTAAAGTGTTATGTTGAGTGACTTTTAATTCTGTATTGTTTTATGTCAGTTAACATATAGTTTACATAGTGTTTTTATTATTTTTATGGTTTTTCTGTCACGTACAGCAGTTGCTGAATGCTTAAGGTGTGAGTTAGTGTGTTCTTTGTGCAGGTGGTGGCAGCCATCAGACCAGCCTTCGGTGCGGACACCCCACCTGATGTCACTGCCAAGGCCTGCCAGGTGACCATCATGCCCTCCCTCTGTTATTTGTCAGCATGTACCCGGCGATCGACGCTAAATGCCGACCGCATTCAGTCATTCTAACAGATCTTTAAACTCTTGATTTGTTGTAGTACATTTATGGTTCCTATTATTTTTCTAATTCATATGGATAGCCAAATAAAATGGGTTTTGGGTTCCAGACTTTAAATTTCTACTTATTTGTTATTAAATAGAATGATGGCTGCTGATATTAGTGGAAGCAAAACAAATACTTCTTTGCATTATCATGTGCTGAGCTTAGTTTAAATACTGACATTTCTTTTTTATCTGTCCTTTTACAGGTGTGTAGTGCCTGGTTGTCCAGTGGGGTGGTGAAGGACCCTACAGACCTACATAAGGTTCAGCAGCTGCTAC
>VKOC01012087.1:0-11272 GCA_009364415.1 Spea multiplicata
AATAACGCCATATACAATATCATATACAATAACGCCATATACAATAACGTCATACACAATAACGCCATATACAATAATGCAATATACTATTTCCCCGAAACAGGGAATTCTATATGAAGAAGACAAAATTCACCTCTATTCAGAATAATAAAACAATTATATTTACCAGCACTTGTTGCTGCGATCCAACCGGTCCTCGTAGAAATTAATCCAGGTTCAGTGGCAAGAATTTAAGTGGGAAAGAATATCACTTTCTACAAGTTATATAGGTTAGAACTCAAAGTCCGGGTCTGTCTATTTCAGGGTCAGTTTTAAGGTCCGTTCTTTTTTTTAATTATTAAAGACAATAATCTTTTAAAGACAGGGCTCATTATCATAGCCTCCACCTATTGGCTGGAATTCTCCAATCATAACGGTGGGTTTTACCCATTATAATTAGGATTTCTACTCATATATTTACCTGTGAGAGCCGCTCTGGTCTAAGAATTTACTTGAAACCATTACATGTGTGTTTGTAATTTATCCTCGGTCACCCTTATCACCAGGTGTCACCTCCTAGATAGTAACTCAGGCCTTGGTGGTCTTACCAGGTATCCCCCATACGAATTTACGTTCCCAAGGATATGCAGCGTCTACTCCTTAACTTTCTCATGGAAGATAACATTAATTGTATCATACATTCTGAAACATCTATATACATGAATACTTCTGTGTTCTCAATTATAGAGGGAAGAAGGACAAAAATAATCACTACATGATTAAATAAAATGGCTCTGACTCCATTTTGTGTTCATGTAAAATACAGAATATAGAAATACATGTTTTCCATCATAAAATATCTGACAATGCAGATGGGTTTATATTTCACTCGGGGAGACGGAGGGGGCGTTATTAACATGTTGGACGGGCTGGTGGGTATTATAAGGGTTCAGGGCAAGGGTCTCACCAGCTGCCCCCGGCTCTTGCCCCATTATGAGCTTCTCCTTTGTTGGCCCTTCCTGTCCTATCTTTGCCCGCCGCGTCTATCACTAGCACTCCATAATTCATGGAGGGACCGTCGGAGGGACCGACAGCATTAGAACATCCCTGTATTTAATATGACACCAAAGCAGTATCTGAACGATCCTCCTCTCAGCCGACACCGACGGAGCCGAATAATAGGAGCTGTATTTTGCCGGCCGCTCATATCGTTGTTGGATGGCCGGGTTTGCCCTGGAATCCGCATTGCACCCGGGCCCACAGCCCCCGCTCACAATGTGGCCCCTGGAAGCCCCTGCGTTATCGCCATAAACAAAACGTCATAGAAGGGGCAGATCTGCAGGACGAAGACCTCGCCACAGAGCGCGACAGCCTCCAAAACGCGCTAATTAGAGAGATCGCCGGAGAGGTCGGAGTCAGCAGCAGGAATTTAAAGGTCACGACTGTCAGAGATGTTTACCATCTACCCCGAGACGGCCACGTGACGAGACCGCCGAAAACAGCGCGCAATGGGGGGGCAGCGCGGGATAGAGCGGGGAAGAGGAAAGCAGCGGGCGATAGAGCAGGGAAGAGGAAAGCAGCGGGCGACAGAGCGGTGTGATGAAGAGAGAAGCAGGCGTGCGACGAAGCGGGGAAAGAGGAAAGCAGCGGCGAAGTAGGCGGGGAAGAGGAAAGCAGCGGGCGTATCAGAGCGGAAAGAAAGCAGCGGGGCGACAAGCGGGGAAGAGGAAAAGCAGTGGCGAAGTAGAGCGGGAAGGAGGAAGAGCAGCGCGGGCGATTAGAGCGGGAAGAGGAAAGCAGCGGGCGACAGAGCGGGGAAGAGGAAGCAGCGGCGATCAGGGGGGGGGGAAGCGGGAAAGAAGGCGGCGACAAGAAGCGGGGATATTTAAGCGGGAGAGAAAGCGGGCGGGCGATAGCAGAAAGAGGAAAGCGAGCGGGCGATAAGCGAGATGGGAAAGCGGCGCATAGAGCGGGGAAGAGGAAAGCAACGTGGGCGATAGAGAAGAGGAAAGGAAAGGAGCGGGCCGATCAGACGGGGAAGAGGAAAGCAGCGGGCGACTAGACGAGGAAGAGGAAAGCAGCGGGCGATAGAGCGGGGAAGAGGAAAGCAGCGGGCGATAGAGCGAGGAAGAGGAAAGCAGCGGGCGACAGAGCGGGGAAGAGGAAAGCAGTGTACAGGCCGCAGGTCAAAATCAGCAGCATATATGTATTAGAACGCCCCTCCAACACGCATGTACCACAGGAGCGGCAGGATTATTCCTCCTCACTTACTTATCTCTCCCCATTTGTTAAGTCGCGGTTTGAAGCTGACTTTGTAAGGGGAGGGGAAAAGTGATAACGCTGGCTCTGCCACAGGCTGCCCCCGGTTTCAGCTTCCACGGGGCGGAATAATCCCACACGTGACATTATTGTTATTGAAAGAAGTTTTAAGGAGCTGAGGTCGCGGATACTCGGTATCGCTCTATAATCACATTATCACAGAAAAAAACAGATTAAAGTGCATGAGACGGGAAGCTGAGGGCAGAATAACCAGACGGGGAGGAAAAACATATTCCGGAAGACTCATGAACACATTGCGAGAAAGCAACAAACATCCGCTCCTGCCTCCCAATATCACTGCGGAGGGCTGTTACTATAGCAACTCGAGCCAGGCTTTGATGCATTGTATATAATAAAGTAGATATTACACACCGAGGTGCAATTTATTACAAACGGGGGGGGGGGCAGGTGAGTGACCCGATCGCCTTAGCGGCTCCGTGCGGTGACTTCATGAATATTACAAAAAAAACAAAAAAACAAAGGAGAATATTGGGACAGGGATCGCAAATGGTATGAGGCAGGACATCTGGCCGTATGTGAGATTGTAAGCTCTCGGGCCGTATGTTGAAGGATTGTAAGCTCTGGCGGCCGTATGTGAGATTTAACCTCTGCGGGCCGTATGTGTGATTGTGAAGCTCTGCGGGCCGTAGTGTGAGATGTACCTCTGCGGGCGCTATGTGAGATGTAAAGCTCTTCGGGCCGTATGTGAGGATTGAAGCTCTGCGGGCCGTATGTGTGAGATGTAAGCTGCGGGCCGTAGGTGAGATTGTAAACCTCTGCGGCCTTATGTGAGATTGTAAGCTCTTGCGGGCCGTATGTGAGATTGTAAGCCTCTGCGGGGGCCGTACTGTGAGATTGTAAGTTGCGTGCCCGGTATGTGAGATTGTGAAGCTCTGCGGGCCGATATTGAGATCGTAAAGCTGCGGGCCGCTATGTTGAGATCTGTTAAACTCTGCGGCCGTATGTGAGATTGTAGCTTTGCGGGCCGATGTGGAGGGTGATTGTAAACTCTGCGCCATGGAGATTGTAGCGCTGCGGGCCGTAGTGTGAGATTGAGTAAGCCTGCGGGCCGTGTATGAGATGTAGCTCTCGCGGGCCGTATGCGAGGATTGTAGCTCTGCAGGCCGTTATGTGAGATTTGTAAACCTGCGGCGTATGCTGAGATTAAGCCTCGGCCGTATTGAGATTGTACTCTGCGCGGCCGTATGTGAGATTTGTAAGCTCTTGCGGGCCGTAGTGAGATTGTAACTCTGCGGCCGTATGTGAGATTGTAAGCTCTGCGGCCGTATGTGAGATGTAAAACCTCTGCGGCCGTATGTTAATTGTAAGTCTGCGGGCCCGTATGTGAGATTGTAAGCTCTGCAGGGCGTATGTGTGAGATTTGTAAGCTCTCGGCCGTAGGTAGATTGTAAGCTCTGCGGGCGTATGTGAGATTGTAAGCTCTGCGGGGCGTATGTGAGATTTGTTAAACTCTGCGGGCCGTATGTGAGATTGTAAGCTCTGCGGGCCGTATTAGATTGTAAGCTCTGCGGGCCGTATGTCAGATTGTAAACTCTCGGCCGTTTGTGAAGATTGTAAGCTCTGCGGGCCGTATGTGAGATTGTAAGCCTGCGGCCGTATGTGAGATTGTAAAGCTCTGCCGGCCGATTGAATGTTAAGCTCGCGGGCCGTATGTGAGATTGTAAGCTCTGCGGCGTATTGGAGACTTGTAACTCTGCGGCCGTATTGAGATGTAAGCTTCTGCGGGCCGTATGTGAGTTGTTAAGCTTGCGGGCCGTTATGTGAATTGTTAAGATCTGCGGCCGTATGTGATGATTGTAGCGGTCTGCGGGCCCGTATGTGTGAGATTTAACTCTGCGGGGCCGTATTGAGATTTGTAGGCTCTGCGGCCGTATGTGAGATTGTAAGCTCTGCGGGCGGATGTTGAGATTGTAAAACTCTGCGGGGGACCGGTATGTGAGATTGTAAGCTCTGCGGGCCGTATGTGCGATTGTAAGCTCTGCGGGGCAGCGATGTGTTTGCGCGCCCGGCCGCCTCCTCGGGAGGCACAGATGTTCTCGCAGCCTCACAATCCTCTTGTGTCAATCGAGGAATTCTCGGCCTGCGTGTGAGGAGCAGCTGAGCCGCCGGGGGGCAGAAAGCAGAGCGCATTCAGCACAAGAGCCGGGAAATTTTGCAAAGAGCTTGGCATTCCTCCCAAGTGCCCCTGTTTACTTCAGCCAGTCCCTCTTTAGAACTGTCTAAATAAAACCCATCAGCCTTCCCAAAGCTGAGAAGGAAGGGTCTATAACCTGAGACAACTGGCCTCCGGTCACTAACAGTTCTACACGCATCTCCACCTTCTCTGGTAGGCCGCACTGTGCGTGTACTACCTTCGCAGGAAACGTAACGCGGGAGTCGGCGTGAAATCCAGACTACATTTAGCTGAGAGAGAAAGGTAGCCGGGGAGAGGCTGACCAGGGGAAGGAGGTCCAACCTTTAACACAGACGATGGGGCAAATACACATTACCAGCGCCCCCCTGCGACCCCCCACCGGCGCATCTCCCCGCGACCCCCCCAGCACGTCTTCGGTCTCCGACCCCCGGAGAGTGAAAATACCCGGGATGTCACAGTTTGCACACTAGGCTCGTGGTGAAGGGCAGATTCTCAGGGGTCTCTTCTCATTTAATGATATCTGAGCAGATGGAATCCCTGGTTGAACACAGGTGACTCCATTCAGAATATCTTTACCTCCCGACAGGTCACGGTTTCCATAATGATCGTTATTAGAGTTGTGTGGGGGCTATTACAGGGTTAATATTTTGGGGGGTCTCGGGTGCATCGCAGACCCTATAACACCTGTCCGTGGCCTCGTTTACACACATCAGACGTTAACATTTCCAGATTAAGAGATCCACAGAAACACAGATTCCGCTTGTTAACTCACTGTATGCCGTGGGGTGTCTGCAGTCAGGGCACGGCCATACCCCTGGCAGCCCGAGGGTTAAGATAATGCACGCATGAAAGCTTTACCTGTCGCCGAGACGTTAATCAGACTCCATGGAAATGAGGGGTTAAAGAGAGGTGCCAAATTATTATAATTTCCACAAAATGTGTTATTTTAACAAAAAAAACCCTGTTCTAGGCGAGGAAGTGGAATAAACGTGGCATGAATCACAGATCCCAGAACACGCTGTCATACATAGCATACATAGTGTCTCCCTACCTTGATTCACAGAGCATGCGTCCCTCGGACCGGGCTGTCCCCCCCCCGGACACTGGGCTGCCCCCCCACAGGCACACACCGGGGGTCCTCCACCTGCAGAGAGAGAAGAATATATTTAGTGAAATGGATCCTAAGAGATCACTGCAGGACTAAATGATTTTATATACGGCTGCGAGGCTCACACTGAATTCACAAGGGAAACTGCAAACTACCACACGGGGTCATGTAAGGGCATTTGAGGGCCATACGAGGACAGCCCTGCCCCAGAGTTAGGAGTCCGGTCACTTTTAAAGTAACTGCCCCCTCTACATACAGCCCACCGACCAATCAACGCTTCAGGATTTCAGTGGCGCGTTCCTGACTTATAAATCTACACGTGATGATCGCAAAGGACTGAACACTCATAGCTACACGCCTGTGACACGGGAATGTCATGTGTGCGAAGTCCCTACAGCAAGAGAATGGAACCGAGGATCCACGGCAGGACGGCGGCCCCCAGTATACTACGAGAAGCCGGCCTCGCTTACTACGAGCGCCGATACCGGCCCGGCATACCGGCCTCGGCCGAGCAGATATAGGATTAGGCCGCTCTTACTACGCCACTTCGCTGGCATGAGACACACGCATGAAACACGCAGCATGAGACGAGCAGCATGAGACGCGCAGCATGAAACACACGCATGAGACGCGCAGCATGAGACACGCAGCATGAGACACGCAGCATGAAACACGCAGCATGAGAGACACAGCATGAGTCACGCAGCATGAGACGCGCAGCATGAGACGCGCAGCATGAGACGCGCAGCATGAGACGCGCAGCATGAAACACACGCATGAGACGCCGCAGCATGCAGACGCGCACGCATGAGACGCGCAGCATGACAAACGCCGCAGCATGAGACGGCAGCATGAGACGCGCAGCATGGACGCGCAGCATGCAGGCGCAGCATGAGACGCGCAGGCATGAGACGCGCATAACGCACAGCATGAGACGCCAGCATGAAGACACACAGCATGAGACACGCACAAAACGCACGAGCATGAAACACAGCATGAAACAACACAGCATGAGACACACGCCTGAGACACGCCAGCACTGAACACACCATAAACACACAGCATGAGACACAGCATGAAACACACAGCATGAGACACGCATCAGACACGCAGAGCATGAAATCACGACAGCTATAGACGCACAGCTATGAGAGACCACAGCCATGAAACGCGCAGCCATGAACCACACGCATCACACGCACGCATGAGACACACGCATGATACAACAGCATGAGGACACAGCCATGAAACACACAGCAGAGACAACGCATGAGACACGCAGCATGAACACGCACCAAGCATGAGACTCACGCATGAGAGACACAGCATGGAAACGCGCGAGCAATGAGACACACGCATGAGACACGCAGCATAGACACCAGCATGAAACACACAGCATGAGACACACGCATGAGACCGCATCATGAGACCACACGCTACGAAACACCACAGCCATACACAGCATGAAGACACACAGCATGAGACACGCATGCAACACCAGCATGAAACCCACAGCATGCAGACGCACACATGAGAGACACAGCATGAAACGGCAGCATGAGACCACACGCTGACGAACGCCAAGCATTGAGGCACACCGCATGGAGACACGCATGCACTGAGAACACGCATGAGACGACAGCATGCTGAACACAGCATGAGACACACGCATGAGACACGCAGCATGAGACACGCATGAGACGCACAGCATGAGACACGCAGCATGAAACGCACAGCATGAGGCTCATTACTCCAAACCCAAACCCAGGACGCACAACCCACAACCGTAACGAAGTAACACAACGAAGTAACACAACCGTAACTAAGTAACACAATCCTCTGATGAGATCGCAGACGACGGATACATTGTTATTATCGGAATATTCTCAATGCCGCCATCGCTGACCACTTCAAGCAGCTGGGAGACGGCGCCCCCTATCGCTGACCTGTTACCAGAATACCGAGAACGGGGGGATCTCCCCTACAGTATTGTGATCAGGTCTATAGGGCAGATCCCAGGAGGACACAGAGAGCTAGTGATCCCACATTATAGATCCCTGGGAGATCTCCCGTATTGTGATCAGGCCTATAGAGAGATCTCCAGTAGGACACAGAGAGATCCCACTTTATAGATCCCTGGGAGATCTCCCGTGGAGTATTGTGATCAGGTCTATAGAGAGATCTCCAGGAGGACACAGAGAGATCCCACTTTATAGATCTCCAAGATCTTCTCTAAATGTCAAAAGACCAGATCTCCAGGGGCGGAATAACCAAATGATTCATTTCTAGATTAAATTATTACTCAGTGAGCAGGACCTGCAGTAATCAGCTATGACGGAGGCAGAAATGTGGCCCTCGTGGGGCCGTCCGGTTACACGGATTCTCTGTAGCTTCAGGGTATCCTTCATTTTGCGGGGCTGTCACAGCGGCTCGGAGCGGGAAGCTCGCGGAAGTCGGGAGACCTTAAGAAGATTTGACAGTTTAAGGCTCAGAAGACGGCCTCTCGGACGACATGAAAACAATGCAGAGATCCAGCTGCGCGGCCCACGTGACGCCTGAGCGCTTTAACCCGTTCATTGCCAGGGCTTTGGTATTTTGGGATCATTAAAACCCATTTCAAGCCAAAAGCCCCAGACTGTGGAGTAATTCCAGGGGGTCTCTTCTCTTTATAGACATTTAGCTTCCATATGGTGGCTCCTTCTTACAGGACAGGTTTTCAGGATCTCCTGACTTGTAGATGGACAGTTGTATTATTCATGGTTAGGGGTTTTGAGGATCAGTCCTAAATTATTTCAGGGACCCCCCGCCCCGCCCAACCATGGGCACAAGGCACTCCTCAAACTAGATCTCTAGATTCTTGCCCAGGAGAGGCCACCAGACGTTCTCTGAAAGCTTCTGGCACAAGCAGGGAAACGAAGCTGAATCCCAGGAGCTTTCAGCCATTTCCGGCTCGTCTTCCTGTCATTCAAACGTCTTCTTCTGAGAAAAGCCAAAGGAGAAGATTGTTTCGCTGTCCTCCGGGGGGCCGGCTCTCTGTCTTCCCGCTCCCTACGGTAAAAGTTCTTGGCATCTGCGTCTGCAATATTGTTTCTTAATTGATAAGAGAAGAGGAATACCCTACAGCTTTAAAACGTCACAGGGAAGAAAACCCTTTTCCTCCCCAGCCGGTCCGCCGAGCGAGGCGCGGAGGCAGCTTGGATTTGGGGGGTGCGTGGGCTCCTCGTGTTTCTGATTGCGGGTATCACGCTGTTAAACATTTAGTTAAGTGACTTTTCATGACTCCGTCATTAATGGAGTCCAGAGTTTTAGGTCCCAGGTTATTGGTTTTTCACCTGCATTTTGGTCAGTCAGCCCACCCCTCCGCCTCTCCGTCAGGATCACCGGCCCCTCGGACCGGCCCAACATCACATCCGGCATTCAATGGCACCTGTTGGGTGATATTCAGAAAGCTCCGGAGCGTCGGGTTAACCGCCGTACCGTAAGCTGTCATTTGGTTACAGATTTATTCCATTAATATAACGCATGACACGGCCGCACTTTACGACTGCTGTAAAAAACGCCACCAGGGCCCGGGACTCTGCACATTATACACCCTGACAGGTCTGCACAAGACGATAAAACCACCTGCACAGCGACTGATCCACGGGGTCCCATAAAACCCAACACTCATAAGGAACTCCACCGAGTCCCTACTCTAACCTTGGGGGATCAGTGAAATGGCCCCCGTCACCTAACCAGTATCAACAGGACTAATACAACAGAGAATGCATTCACCCACATACGGTGTCATGTGATGATGTCATATGCAAGATTTGCAGCGATTGCTTAAATATTGACATATACAGAGTCTCACACCACGGTATCTGATGCAGTCCAGCAGTGAAAGAGTTAAGGTGGGGGGTGTAGAGAGAAAGGAGAGAGAAAGAAGGAGAGATGTTGAGAGTGACAGAACTGTAACAAGAGTGGGGGGGGGGCAAGTGGATGGAAGATTACTGTGGATGGAGAGAATGAGAGGGAGTAAAGAGAAAAAAGAAAGTGAGAAAAGGTGATAGAGAGAAAAAAAGGGGGAGGAGTGAGAGGGAGACAGAAAAAAGAGATAAGGAAAGAGGTGGAGAGAGAGAGAGGGAGACAGATGTAGAGAGGAGAGAGAGGGAGAGAGAGGGAGAGAGAGGGAGAGAGGGGGAAGAGAGGGGGAGAGGAGGGGGAGAGAGGTTGGTGAGAGAGGGGGAGAGGGGGAGAGGGAGGGGAGTGTAGGGGAGGAGGAAGGGGGAGAGAGGGGGAGAGGAGGGGGAGAGGAGGGGGAAGAGAAGGGGGGAGAGGAGGGGGAGAGAGGGGGAGAGAGGGAGAGAGGGGGAAAGGAAGGTGGGGAGAGGGGGAGGGGAGAGACAGGGACGAGAGAGGGAGAGAGAGGAGATTGGAGAGAGAGAGAGAGGAGATGAGGGAGGAAGGGGGAGGGAGAAGAGGAGTAGGAGAGGGAAAGAAGAGTAGAGATTAGACGGGGAGAGAGGGGAAGAGAAGAGAAGATGTAGAGGGAGAGAGAGGTAGAGAGAGAGGAGAGAGAAGAGGAGAGAGAGAGTAGAAGGAGAAGAGAGAGAGAGGGGAAAGAGAGAGAGATGTAGATGGGGAGAGAGAGAGATGATTAGAGGGAGAGAGGGGGAGAGAGAGATGTAGAGGGAGAGAGGGGAAAGAGAGAGGAGATGTAGAGGGGAGAAGGGGGAGAGAGAAGATCCAGGTTCACTCTCACAGTGAGACCCAGTACACCCCTCCGGTATGCGCCCCCCGATCTTGCCCTGCTCCCCTCCCGATCAGCCCCTGCCCCCTTCACTCTCCTGCTCGGGGATGTCTTGTTTTCTTCTGTCTTGCCCTCCCTGGGGGTCTCCAGCAGCCAGCCAGACCCCCACATGCTTATTAGCATAGCAGCTGTGGTTGGCTGAGAGGGGCAGGGGCGTGGTGTGAGTGCCCCTCAAGCCCCCCGCCGCTGTTTCTCGCTGCCACTTGTCAAACTGCTGCCCGGAGAGGGGCAGATCCTGTGCCTGAGCTCCCGGGGCCCCCGGCTCCTGCCCCACGCAGGTTCATGGGCTGGTGTCAGCGTGGGGTCCAGATGCTGCTCACCACCGTGGGGGCGTTCGCCGCCTTCAGCCTCATGACCATCGCGATCGGTACGGACTACTGGCTCTACTCCCGGGCTCACGTCTGCAACGGGACCAACATCACCCAGGACGAGAGCCAGAGCCAGACCACAAAGAGCAAGGGCGACCTCACCCACTCGGGACTGTGGAGGATCTGCTGCCTGGAAGGTAACACGAGCTGCCCCAGCATCTGTCCCGGCAGGTTCATAGACATCTCGGGGTATCTGGGGGGGTATTTAGTGAGCACCCCAGTATTATAAGGGGTCAGACCCGCAGCAGAGAGGGAGGCAGCGAAGGGTAAACAGAGGGGGTATTGTCCTGTGTTACACGCTGCGGAGGGGGGCAGGTATTGGGGCATCACAAGCCGGGTAGAGGCTGGCGCTGGGTCGCTGTCCAGGGTGCGTGGTGCTGAATCCAGATCAGAAAGTCCCTTCGTACAGAGGAGCCGAGTACCGCGGTACACGGGGGTCGCATGTTCCAAGCCCCCCCCCCTCAGTACACGGGGGTCGCATGTTCCAAGCCCCCCCCCTCAGTACACGGGGGGAGGGGGGTCGCATGTTCCAAGCCCCTCTCAGTACACGG
>VKOC01012096.1:0-14994 GCA_009364415.1 Spea multiplicata
GGGGTATTTTTCAGAGCATTTGCTCTGAAAAAAACCTCGTTTTATAATCGAGCAAATACGGTAATCCATTCCATAAAACAGAATGGTTTTTGTAAAAATAGCGTTTTTTAACCGATCTGATGACACCACATCTTCACTTGATGCCCCAGGGAGCTGCCGATCTTGCCGCTGCTGAATGCCTCGACATCAAGGCAATACAGCAACATTGCTTAAGTGAACAAAGCAATCTAAGCTCGCTTTCTAAGCTTGTTTAGTGCCATGACTTGCCAGGCACGTCACTGGTCGTTAACTGTTTTTGCGTGAAGGGTTTGGCACGTCATTGGTTGTTAAGGGGTTAAACTAATGATGTGCCAGGCACATCAATCGTCAGCGGTTTTTTCCCGCCCCTCGAGACGTGCCTGGGATGGCACATCATTGGTCGTCAAGGGGGCTAAAAAACACTATTTATACACTATTACATTTTTATGTACTGAATTAGCTATAGTACTCAGTCTACTATTACAGTACCGCTAAGGAAGAATGCATGTACATTAATACATATTTAATGTTGAGATTTGACTGGAATATTCAAGAAAAGAAGTTTAAATGCATTTTCAGGACTACCTTATGGTAGCGTGAGCTGGTGTGACATACGTGCGGGGTGCACAATATAAAGCATAAGGGCTGCTGTCACAGGTTACCCCGACAGTAGGAACGGTGCCTCCAACCGTAACGTTAAGAGGGACGTGGGCACGAAAGGGGTAACATTTTATGGCACCTAGGACAGGACATCTAACTTAATGGTGGGATCTAGCCAGGTTTCTAGGAATTTATAGCAGGATGGGGCCTAAGGAAGAAGCAACAAAAACACTGCATGCACAATACCATGCTAATCCTTACTATATACCCAATATAGGCATTTTGTATGACAACGTCCATAAGTAGATATACAAAATTAAAGATCAGGCCTCTAATATTTCAGTATGCTTTGCATAATCAAATCCAAAACGGACATCATTTGCATTGGTATTGATTATAAACAGGTTAAAAGTAAAAAAATACGTTAAATATTTCACTCCTCGTTTAATTTTTGTTGTAATAAACACCAGATGTGATCATTTTTATATTTTCTGTACATCCCTAAAGCGGAAAAGCCACTGGCATCTTCGTGGTATCAGTAAAGCAATATGATGGATTTATCTCTAAAATGTCCCAATTGTAAGATACCATTTTTTTACTACAAGAAGGCAAACGCCGCCGCAGCAACAGGCCTACTTAAAAGACTCAAATCCCGGCCTCCTCTAATGAAAGAAATCCACTGACTCGCAGACAATCGTCAACTATCCCACGCCTAAATGACATTTACACTCCGGTATCCTGCACATCCAAAAAGGGAAACTCTAATTGGCCAGGAGGCGCAGCTTCCCTGACAAGCATCAATGCGCAGCCAATGAAATCAGAGATGAGAGCGCTTCGTGTCACATCATTGGCCGGACTGCGTACTATTAGAAAGTGTGTCCGGTGATAGATGAAAATAAGAAAAGAAAATAAAAATATTACCTCGTGAGACACGCATTCTAGTGAGCGCAACGCACTGCAGTAGCGGCAAAAGTAAAGCTGTGACAAAGGGGCCCGGATTTTCTTTTCGCCGTTAACGAGATACAACACCCTCTCCAGCTGCAGCAGCGACGCCATTTTCCACACAGACTCCTCCTAGCAAGTCACTTGAGCGTTCTAGTTGCGCAATTGAATTTTTGGTCACGTGACAAAGCGAGCGACTGCGCGAGCGCGCCCCCGATCATCTAGGAGTGCTAGAAAGATCTAGCTTCAGCACTGCGCATGTTTATGAAGCAAAATAATGTATAACTATGTCTTCGCATAACGTTTATAGACTAAAAAAGAAAAAAATATGCGTGATTTATTATTAACATTTTAAATAATTCATATTAAGCTATTCACACTCTAGTTTAATATATAGTCTCTGAAGAGGCTGGCTGGGCTGTTTGACTTTGTTTATTTGATGCCTGCGTAATAAACACGAAAGATCCACCCAAAAAGTTACTATTGTGCGTGAAAACATTCAGTCATGTAAATTATTGAAAGCTACATTGTTTTTCTGTTTACTGATCAATAGATGCAGCTTTCCATGGAAATGTAAACGAATTAAAATAGTTCACCTGCCCTAACAAGATGTATCGGTTAGAATTTTATTGTTTAGTAATTTCTTGATATTAGCGACGCAGTATACTTTTGTAGGTTAGGGATTTTTTTCGAATAAAAATGTTATCATTATTATTATTTTCTTTTTATTATATTTACTATTAATTATAGCGCCAACAATTTACCAAGTAATGGTTTCATATGTAAGGATTTATTGTTAATGGGGCCAAATGTGGAGCAGACCAGTAAGATATGTGAACTGCATATAGTCAATGATATAGTTATTATAAGCAAGTTGCTCACCCAGTAGAAATGCACGGTACTTGCGTATAGAACCAGTTTGTCATCATATGGTCCTCATTCATAAAACATTTGACATTGCAAACTGATTTTACAGGTTTAAACTCCCAAAACTACTGCCGCCACTTTCTTACGTTCAACGTCAAGGCTTTCCGAAGTTCAAAATTAGATTAAGAAAGTATTGTGCCCTGACGCAGCTCCAGGTCATCAAGTGTTGAGTTATGAGGTGGGATTATGAGATTTTAGGGATACCATTTCTGTCGCCACTTTTATGTATCTTCTCCCTACTATTCATTTAAAGAACGGAAATAGTACAGGAATGTTTTTTTAGTTATAGCAATTGCTTATTTGTTATCTAAGCTTGGACAAAACAGAATTTGAGTTGCATTCCCATCACGAGCTGCCCAAGCATTTGCTTTCTTTTTGAAGGGATCGTAAAATCCCATTTTTGTTTAAAGCATGTGTCAGGCTGTTCTGGCAAAGGAATTAAGTAGCAGATTTTCAAGATGCTATTAGGGTCCAAATGTGTTTGAATTTACTTCCTACGACTCATGACAGATTACAATCTTACAAACAAAAGAAGAAAAAATCTCCAAAAAAGGCTAGAGAAATATTCTTACTCTTAAGAACAGTGAGAGGGACTATGTATACAAACATCATCAGAGTAGTGGTCACTGACGCCTTCCCTCCATGTTGCTGGATGTTGCATTGATTACAATCTTAATCATGAAATTAAGTGAACAAATTAATTATTTGAAAAAATATGGCAACCTAAAAGATCTTTTTATTAGCCAACTGCTAGAAAGAGGAGAAAGTACAATAAAATCATTTAAATGAACTGCTACTTTTTAATAGTTCTGTTTTATATAATAATAGGTTGGATTATTGATGTCATCAATTTTAACTCTGTAGAGAGGCTTAGAGTATTGGGGGGTATGGAAGGGAGGTCATAATAAAATTCAAGATAAGAATCTGTCAAACAAATTAGGCATAAACTAAGTATAGGAGGCTGCATGAGGGTGTACTCAAAGATCTCTCTGATTACATGCAAGCATTGTTTGCTTGCTCGCATTTACTCTCGTCCCATGCACGCTGGACTATTGATATGTACTTTGTACGCAGCAATCTTTGTCAAATGACCATTATTTATCTTGTATTTTTTCCAATTATTTTAATGATTTATATAATTATGGACATTCACAGATGATGTCTCGTCAAAACAATTGTAAAAATGTTTCTGCATAGATTTATAGAGATTTCCGGGTAAGTCACTTTGTTGTTTACTGACATGGTACAAAATATGTTTCTGCACAATGTTTTAGCATATCGTTTGTTAGGAGGCCCCTGGCCTAGATGAGAGACACAAAGAGTGCACTGTGCATTGGCCCAGGGAAGCCTGAACTGTAGCAGCCAGTATTCTGTCAAGTAACGTAGTGTTGTAGTGTTGCCACATCACAATACTACATGTTCGAGCAGTTTGGACTGAATTCTGGACTGGCCATTGGCATACCAGTGTTTACTGAAAAAGGAAAATGTAGGACAAACAGAGTAAGCCAAAATTCAACAAAAATTGGGCTGTCTCTACATACAGAACAAGTAATATTAGTAAAACAAACTAAACCAGCACACCAAATCAAAGTAAAATCAAATAAATACTGTACAATACAAACAAATATACATTACATATCACAATGTTTCACACCAATAATGTGTGAGAAATTATGTCTGGACAGCTGAGGCATGCCTGACATGTTTAGGTGTGTGTGTGTGTGTGGGCTTTCTTAAGGGTTCGGGTTGGTATTGCTCTGTCTACTCCAGTTTTGGACCAGATATGGTAGCTGAAGTGGACCTCATGAGCACTCCTGCCCAGTTCTGTCCTCTCTCTGCTCGTTGTTGGCCAGTATTTGCCTATTTTTACTGTTGTGTGATTTGGGTCCAAGTCTGTAGCCTCTTGGTGAAAAAACTAAGAAGAACCCACCATGAGCAGTAGGTATACAAGATAGGTGCTAACATTTCAGGAGGTATGTAGTGTCCTTCTTCTGTACAAATACAAGCCCCACTAAAATCCACAAGAAAGTATTGATGCTGGGGCAGCCAAGCTAAGCTGAGACTGTCTCTGTAAATTTCAAGTTGTTAAGTACAAATGACGCACATTGCAGATTTCTGAGTAATCTGTGCTACATGGATATGATATCCTTTTTGTTTTTGTATGCCTATTATATGCTTTATTCTTACTACATGCCCTTATTTGTGTTTCCCACCCCTGTAACAAAGTGTAAAGGCACAGTACATTCTGAAGTGTTGTAAATTGGCTGATGTCAGGGTGCATAATGATTTTTTCTCACTAGGAGGCTTTCTTGATGACAGAAACTTGAAGTCCCTCTTGAAGGAGGGAATGAGCTAAGGCATTCTCCCCTCCCTTTTGGCCAGACCCATCCCTTATGTGATAAAGGCACAGAGAGGAAAGCTTCTCAGGCACATTGCCTAGAGTTAGAAGAGCTGAGAGGCTGTGTGTGTGTGCCTTGGAGCACGGGGATCTTTCTATACACCTTATTTTGGAGATGTTTAAAGTTAAAAGTCTGAAGTCTCTGTACCTTCTTCAACCTTGAAATACATGGAGCAGCTTTGAGCAGGTAGGGTCTGTGCACAGACGTGAAATTTGTGTCTACTAGGGGAGCCAACAGGCCCTTGTGATTCTTAGATTTGCAGTGAAATGCAAATTCCTCTTTTGACAGAATAAATAATCTGTGCTGATTTCTGATTGTCCAAAATGGGATTTTTATGCTGCATTTCTAAGGGTAGATTATATTTAATCACTTACCAGGGATTTGTGACAGACTGCACAAAGAGACAATATTTAAGTGGAGTTTTTATTGCAAGTTTTACAACACAAGAAAAATCTACTAGTTTAATCTGAAACATAAGAGAATCTTTGGATGAAACTAACAACATGTGTATGCATGTATGTGACCTTTCAAGGAATAGTGACACAACTAGTAGTTCTAGTAAAACTATTTAGTAATTCTGTTAATGTAACATCCTCATTACACTTATATACTATAGGTCTGTAAAAGAAAATACAATAACTAATTGTAATATTTCATGGTCATATACAATTGTTATCACTGATTTGTTGGTTTGATTAAAACTATTATTAATTCAATTCTAACCTTTTACTAAATGATGGCCTGTTATAGTTCCGATTAGTGCTTTGTATGCAG
This sequence comes from Spea multiplicata, assembly GCA_009364415.1. Lineage (NCBI taxonomy): Eukaryota > Metazoa > Chordata > Amphibia > Anura > Pelobatidae > Spea > Spea multiplicata. The sequence continues at coordinate 5,661 of VKOC01012096.1, forward strand.
TAAACAGCATAAGAGATCATGATTTTGAATATTTTGTTTTACGTTCACGTTTACTAAAAAAAGAAATTCATATAATGTGTAGCCGTCAGATATATCCAGTTTTTGTTTTGGTGCACATATAATGAAAAAATAACTTGGTTACAACCAACTTCCTGTTTTAAATCAGATAGGAAAAGGACACTTAGAAAAAAAAATATATCAAAAGAATACTGCTAGTTTGTATACATTATTTTACATATATGATTTGTTCTTGCACTGGTATTTGTGTAGTTGAGGTCTGTTTATGGAAATGGTTTGTCAAGTTTCTTTCTTCTCACCCATTGATCATGGGGCTTTATTGTTGCAAGGCAAGGCTTATAAATTTGGAGCAGTACATTTGACTTGTTAAAAATGCCTAATTGTTTTCATTCAGGATTCATGACTTTTTTTAAGGTATCCCCTGAATTCAAGTAAAGAAGTAGTGGTACTTTGGTTACATTTAAGGAGACTGTGACAGCTCCTTTTTTGTTTCTAGTTACACATAACTGCAAAACAACATATAGACCTGGACAGTCTGTCTTACAAACTGGGCAAATGCTCAGTGGGCATGTGCAAGATACCGTAATGCACCCACGGTTACTGCAGCTTGTGTTTTATATTCTGAATTTCAGTGTGGGGCCACAGACTGGAAACATGCTGTTGCACGCTGCATGAACGTAGATCGCAATCATGCTAATCCAGCTAACAACTGCATGTACATCATTTATTGGACGCTGGCCATAAGGTGTGAGAACCGACTGCCCAGGCCAATCTGCCCCTGGCCATGAAAGATTCAGAGCTGTAACAAACAATAATGAAACGAGTGGTACTGAAATAACACGTATAATGATATTCTTATTCTTTGTATGTTTGAAATTAAAAAAATCAAATAACATTAAAATGTTTAGAAATAATACTTAGTCCTGAAAATACGCCTTGTTATTACCTAGATTAAACATTGAAGAATGAAGTCATCTCTTTAAATGTGGGGAATTAAATAACTTTAGTAAGTATTAGGGTTGGCATTAGCCATCAAAGCATTAATACATTATTCATTGTTAAGAACAGCATGTCTTAAAATGATGTGGTTTTCAACTTTTTCCAGACCTATGCAATGCAGAAAGCATAAAAACATCTGGAAGTAATTAATCAAAAGTAAACAAATGTTGCTGTCCAATTAAATTCCTTCCTGACTGTCAGTTAATAAAAAATATTGTAAATAACCCAAAAAGGTTGCAGATTCTTTATGTTTTCGGGATGAGAAACCCATGTTTTGGAATGTACACTAGTGCTGCAATGGGCTACACAACAGGATCTCCTTGGGTAGCTGTGAGCACTGGTGAACAAAAGGGATAGTTTAAACAGCCAGGGTCAGGATGGCAAATAACCTTGTAATCCTGCCCCATATCCTATTTGAGACATCTTTGAAGCCGGCCAATTTAACTTACCCACATCAAACCATAGATTTTTGAAAACTAGTCACCCCAGGGTATTTGAAGTGCTGGTATTTTAACACTTTCCATACACTCATTTTACCAACAGACAAAATTTGTGCTAGTAAATGTTTGTAGTAAATTGTAGTTTCGTTTTCACATAAATTGTACTTACGGTATAGGTTTACAGCTCCTGGTATATAGCTCTTGCAAACAAACAGTTATGTGTTCAGTAACATCTTCTGAGTGCAGTTATACCAGTGATATGGGTTTGTCGGGTTTTTTGAGGTCTAAAAGGCCATATATAGTACATGCTCAATTTAGTTTCAACTTAGAATTTTGACATCTGGTCGGCCTGCCCCCATGTCCTGTTAGGGACCTCTTTGAGGCCAGGCCAATTCAATTTATCTCAATCAAACCATATTTTTTTAAAAACTAGACACTCCAGGGCATATCAAATGGTGGCATTTTACAACAGCACCGAACATGTGTTCAGCAACATCTGAGCACAGTGATACCTCCCATACATAGCTTTGTTGGGTTGTTTGGGGGCTAAAAGGCCACATTTGGGAGTGTGCTTTTTTAATAGTTTTGACAACTGATCAGTCTGCACCCATGTGCTTTTTGGGACCCCTTTGAACCTGGCCAATTCAATTCACCCCACCGAAACCATACATTTTTGACAACTAGACACCAGATTTCAAATGCTAGTATTTCCATGCAAGATACAGCTTTAGGACTTGATGTGACAGAGACACTTAAACACAGAAGCTGCTCCTTAAGCCCAGGACAGAAACAAGAGAACCAGTATACGAATGGTTAAATGAATAGAGGTCTTTGCATATTACCCCAAGCACCAGACAAAACAGGCACCGAGTTTTATTGAAAACACGACGACTTATATACACACAGTAATCTTAAACAGCATGATCCCATTAACAAACAATGCCCTGCCCAAATAGCCTGGTGCCGCAGTCTGGCCACTAAAGCCAGCAATACCCACACAACACAAAGTCACTGAATTTGGGGTGTTCCCAGGGGAGTGGTGGCAATCCTGGGGTACAGATGGATAGCTGAGAGTCCCAGGGTGTCTCAGTTTAAAAAGCACCATGATCTGGGGCGGCTATGAAACACCCGGCCTGGAAAATCAGGGTTCCCAAATGAGCTCCCTCTCCAGAACAACCCCAACCTGTGCCTCATCATGAGTCCAACATATCCCCAAAAGGGCGCTCGGATAAGGCAACAGGCAGCCTTAACAACCGTGCTCAAAGTTCAGTGGATATTCTTGCGGGGCCCAACCGCTAAACAATTACAGAACATTATTATGAATTTAAAATAATAAAGGTAACCACAAGGAAATTGTCTTTGCTGCCCTATATTATATATTATAATTTTTTTACATTTTATTGATACTGATGATTCCCCTCGTGGTGACATCACTGGCAAATTATTTTTACTACTATTATGTTACTGCACATTGTAATTAATAAGCCGGGCTCCAGTGACCTACATGGTTGAATGCATTATCTATATTCAACCTGCAGGGGAGCTCAGAGTTCTCAAGAACGTCTGGAGAGACCCTCTTGGGAACTTGTTTTAATGGGTGCTGCCATCTTGCAAGAGGCAACATCTCTTGCTATGGTACTTGTGGGCACTCCGAAAGATCACAGTGCACATCCTGGGGTGGTTTTCAGTGTCACTGAAAACCTCGATGTCGAGGTATTTCAGCAACACCGCTTGAACTTAGGAGACAATCGTTGATAATAACGATAGGATCATTGTGCAGATAGGATGCCTGTAGTTTAGTACTGATTCCTGTGACAAGTAGAATATACCTTGGTAACAAGTGAATGCTAGCATATAAGCCCCTGGTTAAGATGATGACCTCCTTTCCTGTTCTACCTTTTCTCCCTTATGTCTCGCTCCATGTTTACTTCTTCCACCCCAAATGCTACCACACGGTCACAGCTACAACACTTTACAGGACAGACCCCCCAACCTAAATGACTTGTCTCAATTGACCTATGACTGGGTGTTTGGCTTAAATCCTGTGTAACACAATAGACAATCTCCACAGTGAAATTACTTTTATAAAAATGATAACTATCAGATCAAAATTGGTGAACTTCACTGTGCCATGAAATTTATCTGAACATTTTTTTGCCCTCTAAGGCACTGCCTTGGGTGAGGTCCAGGGCAACATCCAAGGTAAATACGCACCTGGGTTAGCAGACTACTTTACATTTTTCCTTTAATTTGTGTGTGTTAATTGTATCAGAGAAATAAGATGATGTCCAGTTTTGGTTATGTGTAACCCAATTTCACTCTAGAGCAACATTTTTAATAATAATGTAGAATCTGTCTCCATAAATGTCTGTTTTTGTTTGTTCTTACTCTATATTCCAGTTGTTTGATTTTTCCTTTCCCTCAGGGCACAACCGTGTTTTTAGGACTTATCTTTTTAAACACGTCTGGCAATCTGAAATTATTAATTAATTATGTTAATGATTAATAGGGTCTGTAAGGTCACCCTTACCTATAAACAGCTGTAAAAATACTATAAAATCATTATTAAAGCAATAACTATGTTTTTTGTGCTTACAAAGGTTTCACCTCTACTTGACTGGAATTGCCTGCATTTTACGTCGTAGAAAGGTACATTCATGTCCAGTTTTTTGTTGCTTCATTTTATGTAATAAAGGAATGCTTTCATACACGAGAGTGGAGTGTTTCTGTGAGATATTTTGCCCATTCATCCAGCAGAGCATTTGTGAGGTCAGGCACTGATGTTGGACTAGAAGTCCTGGCTCACAATCTCTGTTCCAGTTGGGGTTGGTGTTCAGTGGTGTTGAGGCCAGGGCTCTGTGTGGGCCAGTCAAGTTACTCTATGCCAAACTCATCCAACCATGTCTTTATGGACCTTGCTTTGTCCACATAGTGTATATATATATATAAACCAATAAGCCATAACATTATGACCACTGACAGGTGAAGTGACAGGTAAATGTCACTTCGGATTTTAATCATGCTCTTCTAGGGCAAAAAACCTAATTATTTCATGCAAACTGCATTTTTATTTTCAGGTGCACAAAACAAATATCCCCGATATCCCCAAACAAAAACATAAAGCCTAGCTCTTAATTGGAGCCCTCTCTGGCACCTCAATGCCTTTCTTTACGCAGGGGGATCAATTATTGTTATTTTTTCTAATATAAGGGGGGCACTTCGGTCTCTCTGCCAGTGCCCTGCTTTGCTGCTGAGGACAGTCTAAATACCCACTGACTTATATCTCCTTGCAGACCCAGCAAAGCTAGGTTCTAGAAAACCTCCCAGACAGAACACAAAGGTCAAAGCAGGTGATGCCACAATTAGCTCAGAGACTTTCAGGGCCTCACCTTGCATGGTAAAAGTAAAAGGTTATCCTGAACATAAATGAACTACTGTACAGGCTTTACACAGGATTTGTTATCCGTAAGATTTCTTCTATTTAAATTACTTGTAGAAACTTCTAGAATTAGCTTGGGTGTTTTAATTTTTCCAATATTGCAACTGTGTTGAATATATTATTTTCTGGGTAATCCCATTATACAAATGCTGTTGCATATGATGGCTCTATATACTGTAAATCAAAACACAATAATCGTGTGACGATTATCTCATTATTTATTTCTTTTGCTTTTGCAGAAATTGGAAGATTTATGTCATCATGAGTGATCTAGTGACCCCGACTCCTGAGATTCCCAAACATATCCTGGATATCTGGGTGATTGTTCTCATTATCCTAGCTACCATCTTGGTAATGACATCTCTGTTACTCTTTCCTGCAGTTGCTGTAATTATCTACAGAGTAAGGACTCATCCAATCCGAAGTAGGAGTTAACAGCTATCAGTGTTTCCAATTTTAGTGTCTACCGTAAGATACCATAAACATGGAGAAATGAATGGACATATTAAAAAAATGATCCTCACACGGTATAGTCCTACAGATCGAAAACCATGATTTCAACAAATGGCAAAATAGAAGATGTGGGATCATACTGATTTTCTGCTGCACGTATTTGGAGCTTGATGAACTAGATAAATAAATATTCAGTGAGAATCACAACCATTCTACCAGAATATTATATGGACTGTTCATCATATTGTAAGCTTGGCAATGACATTGCCTGTTTCTCTTCTTTACTATTGTAGCTGTCAATCGGCACGTAGCCTCATCGAACAAAATACTTTGTCAATGTTCCATTAATTTCACAATGTCATCTCGACTTTAAGACAGCATAATGGACAGCCTTAACACGAGAACACCTTTTGCATCCCCAGTGGAACAGAAACAATGTTTTACTTTACAGGAGAGTGTAAATCATGCCAAGTATTGTCATAACAAACCACTAAATAGTTTGCATTCTCTGAAAATGTGCACATTGCAGTCTGACAAAGCTATTTGCATGTTATTCGAAATGTTAAATAAATGTCACATGCATGTTGGCATTAATGAAAAGGTATTAGAAACCATGAAAGGCATATCAGAACTGGTGTCTTAAAAATCATACATTTGCCAGTAACAAGATAAGCACACCCAGGGGTTTATTCCTCAAAGAGTGACTTTTCAGGAAATTTGTGATTTCAGTTTATTGACATCATTTTAAAGTTATGAAGGACCAACCCCGTCAAGTTTCACCCGCAAGACAAATTGAGCAGGCCTGCTAATGTACAGTTCAGCGAGTGACATGGCTTTCAAGAGATTCCACTGATTGTCAACTATAAAACATACAGAACTAAGCCATGTTCATTATGTAGGACAAGATAACTGGTGATTGGCTCTTTATAATGTGATTGCAACTGTCCTGAATAACGCCCTCTGTGTATTCTTGACCAGCAACCATGGACTTATCATTGATTTCAGTGTAATGTTTAAGTGTATTCACCAAGCCCATTTTGTAACCAATTATGTATTTTTTTTAATCTAACGATTTCAGGTTTGATCACCGATAAAAGCAACGCTTAAAAACGAAATGAATACTGGCTATAATACCAAATGAAGCTAGAATAAAACCAAGTTTTATTCAGTTATGAAATTATGGAAGATAATTTGATAACTAAATGGACTTATTATTTGCTAAGTTGCAGAACTATGTCCCTGGCATCATCTGAATACAGTCACTGGGCTAACTAGCAGCAAAATTATATGGGTCTGAATCTTTCCAAGATAACATATTGATAATGTTGAGGCATTCAGCAACACCCAAATCCGGAGCGTCCATGTGAGCTACATTAAATATGATGTCAGCAGTGACAGAGAAAACCAACCCCAGGAGACTTTGCCTCTGGGGGCTGCCCCCATTAAAAAGTAAACAAGTTCGCAAGAGGGTGTCTCCAGACCCTACTGAGAACAAGTACTGCATTCAACCAGGCAAGTCAGTGGAGCCCAGCTTACTAATCACAATGTGATTAGTAAACTAATTTAAAAATAAATAAAAATGTAATTCTCTACAATGCCATCATCAGAGGAACTGTTTATATATATATATATACACCGTATTTGCTCGATTATAAGACGACCCCCCCAAAATAAATTTTTTCATATTTAATAAAACTATGATTGAGAAAAATGCATGTTTGGTTTTTGTTTCCTTTTATTTGCCAACCTGCCCCAGTTATGCAACTCTGCCCCCCAGATATGCCTTATTATTATTTTTAAGAAATGGAAGGAATGTGGTACCACAACAAGCCTGCTTAGAGAGGGACACAGAGCTAGATAGTCCAACCGACTACCCCCTGCTCCCTTAGCCTGGGGCAACACACTCTTTGCCCGGTTTCCCAATCACTAGCCGAGACTCAGTGTTCTGGGGGTTGACACAGAAGTCTCAGTGATGGAGGGTTCCGTCACATTTCTCCCTCTTTCGAATGGGACTGACCCAGGAGGAAACCCCAAACAGGTTTACCATGTAGTCACTCAGTTCTTTTGGCCCATCAGTGCCCTCCCAAAACTGGTGCCTGAAACAATCAGCCCTCTCCTGCAAAATATAACTGCCGCACAAGAGAATTGCTAACTGCACCTTCTCTCTGGAGTCTTCTCAGCCGCTTGGGAGACGACAGAGTGGCGGGGGCCCCTTCTATCCAGGGTTGGGAATCTGAGCCAGCTGCCCAGAATTTCTGGGCACCACAGGTGGCGACCAGAGTCTCATCCACCCGGGATACTTGTCCCCCAGTGCTTGCTGGAGGGCAGAGACCAGCTGCGCTCTGACCCAGAGAAAGCGTGGGGATGCGGGGACCCCCACTGCTGGTAGAGGGGCCATCCTGCCTCTCTCTCCTGTTGCCAATACTTCCACTGGGATGGTCTGAGCAGGCACTGCGGGAGCGCCATGGTCACACTCGGGAACAAGGGGGAGGAGTAGGCAGAGACCAGTGGCAGGCTGCCCTGATGCCAGCAGTTTGGCTGAGAAGTGGGGATCTGGGCCAACAGTCCAGCGACCCAGGTGTGGAGACTGCAGTCCCATCCACTACCACAGTCTCTGGGACAGACTGACTCAGGACAAATCCACCAATCACTAACAAATCCATTTTAATTCCAGGTTGAAATGCAACAAAATAGGGAAAATGCCTTTTGCGAGGCATTGTATAGTCATGTGAAAAAGAATTTTTTGAATTCTATAGTTTTACATATCAGGATATAATAGCAATCATATGTTCTTTAGCAGGTTTAAACATTAGGTAAATAAAACCTCACATGAACAACAACTGTAAGAAATTATCTTTCATATACATATACACACTTTAGGCCTGAGTGCAACATGAGCTTTTAATCACGTAACTGTTAGATGGCCTTGTTTGGAATGCCAGTGTATCATATGAATGATCCAATAGGATTCCTAAAATTCACATATTACTCATATATAGTAGAACTTATACCCTATTTGTTAATGCAAATAAGTATAAAAACTCATAGTTAGAAGGGCAAGGTACCTTTCTCTACTATCTTTTCAAGAATACCGAATACATTTTGTTGAAACCACACTGACTTATGGGCATACCAGGGAACTTCTTGCGGGACGCGTACAAGACTGCCCACTGACGTCAGCTGGCAGTCCTGTGATGTCGGTGGGCGGTCCTGCTGCTGTCAGCGGGAAACCTCCCCATTCCAACCACCACTGCATGTGCTTTTGCCAATCGCAAGATGGCTGCGCGTCCTTTAAAAAAATAAAGAAGTTGGCAAAGTTTCCAAGAGGGTCTTTCCAGACCCTCCTGAGAACTCTGGCGCCTTGCTGGTTGAATACAGGTACTGCATTCAACCACGCAAGTCAATGGAGCCCAACTTTCTAAACACAATGTGATTACTAAAATAAATGTAAAAAAACTCAGCCTTTGTCACGAAGGGGTTAAATGCATGGCCATGTAAATGGTGACATCTGGACACTCGTAATACCTCTGAGGAAGCCTGATAGGCGAACCAGGTTGGGTAGATGGAGTTACACGTGTTATGTTCTGACGTATACAGAAGCCGATATGGAGTTACTACTGCTGTGATTCTTCAACTGTGAAACGAGAACCTTGAGAGCCTGCTAGCGGGTTTCTGTGTCCTTTGTGTTTTTGTTTTTACTAATTTTTTAACCCTTGGATTAATTATTCTGTTTACAAGGTAATATCCCTCTAATTGGATACTGCTTTACTGAAGTATTTATTTACATATATTCATTTTTGTCACTGGTTTTTATATGATTTATTTATTATATATATTTATAGCCCTTTTGGGCATATTTGCACAGGTAGTCACAAAATTATTTATTGAGATATAGTTATTCAGATTTACCGGTATATATTTTATACAGATTTATTTACATACACAGCAGTTATATCAATCATTAGATTTATTGATATATATATAT
>VKOC01012097.1:0-10283 GCA_009364415.1 Spea multiplicata
TGGGAATACTCATGTTTTAAGAGATTGTAACATGGAGGAAATAAAATCATCTATTTTTAAGATCTTTTACAGCGGTATGTATTGTTTTATCAATAGCACCAATAATTTAAAAACCTGGTCACTTTGCATTGCTAAATACATCAATGTGATTTGTTCTAAAGATACACTAGCTGTTTTGGGCAAGTAGTAAACTCAAGTGCTGTTTCTAGGACTAGAAATCAATTAACAGGGCCGCCATCATAAATCTTGGGGCCAATACCATCCTCATATCCCAGCAATCACAGGTGCGGGGAACTCTCCTCACCAGAGTGGTATATAGGGGTATAAGGCATTTCTGGAGGCAGAGTGGCACATAGGGGGTCAAAAGGCATTTCATTGGGCACAGTGGCATAATGAGGGTTAACAGGCATATCATGGGGCACAGTGGTTTTATACGGGTTCAAAAGGCTATCATGGGGCGCAAGTGGCATAATTGAGGGTATAAGGCTATTATCTGGCGAGTGGGGCCAAAAGCCTGGGGCAGCATGCTGCATAACTGGGGGGCGGTTGGGAATAATAGGACATAAAAACATATCTTTTTTCAATCATAGCTTTTATTTAAAAAAAAAATAGAAGTAGCTTTTACATAGTTTACATGAATTAACCTTTACTGGTAAACACACTTTTTTTCCTTAGGGGTCGTCTTATATGAGGACTTTTTTCTTTTTTTTCACTAAATTAACTATTGCAGATTTTGGGGGGTCGTCTTATAATTGAGCAAATACGGTAATTAAATACACACAGTATCATACGTATACACCCACAGTAACATACTTACATACAATAACATACACTTACTAGCATACACACCTACTGACACATTTACACACACTAACATAATATTTATACTTACACACACAAACACCTACCTCTGTTGGCTCAGAAGGGGGTAGGCCGGTGCCAGCTCTTCTGCTCCCTTATGTCCTCATCAGACGCTATGTCTGAGGGCTGGGAAATGACGTGTTGGGCCTGATGAAGCACATGACCTACAGTGCTCTTGTGGGGAGGGTAGAGCTGGGGTTTGCAGGGCCTTCCTTCTCCCAGTGTCTCTAGTGGTGGGTGCTTAAGTTAACCCCATCATGCACCCACTAATAACTATATATATTGTCAAACATAGTGATTAATTTATAAAAGATCTGGGGCTTGGGCCCTAACTACATTCAACAGACCTTTACCAAACACACCAGGGACAAATGCTAGATAACCCCACCAAAATGCACTGCATGAACATAATGCATCCCATGCATATATTGAAGGCATTTCTTCCCACTTCTTGTATTATAACATACTAATGATCTCCCAGACTTGGGGCTTAGCCACCCCTTGCAATCCCTTTACTGTAAAGTGTTACTAGTTGAGATAGAAGGGAGATTTCTTGAGAACCATCGTTAGAAGCTGTGGCTTTATATTTGGGCAGCACAGTTTTTAAGGAGAGCTGAGGTTAAGTCCCTAAATTCTGTATAATTATATAGCCCACCCCTGGCACATTTACCTGAATTTGAAGAAATCTCACTGAATGTAATATGTTCTATACGGAGCAGACTACTTATGGTGTTGGTCTTTCATAATGTATAGTGAAGTCAGCGAGATGAAACGGCAAATGAACTTCAAATGTTGGTGTGTGTAAGCAGGTTACTGTGTGTGTTTGTGTAAATTTATTAGTATGTTACTATGTGCAAGTGTAATAGTGTGTGTAAGCATGTGTGGTAGTAAGTTGGTATATGTAGGAGAACTTGGGCCCCTCATTTTAAGGCTCAGCGGAGGGCTCTGGCCTTTATTGTTACGTGATTTTTGTGTAACCCCTTAGTTTCTACAACAGTGTGAAGTGGGTCAATATACAAAATATGTTATTTGAAGCTTTTTAGATGGAGAAGAGACATCAGAGGTCCTGAAAGCATATGTAACTTTACATCTCTTTCTAAACCCAAAGTCAAAGTGGAACCATCACACACTTTTCCACATGATTCCTGCCTTGGTGTCACCATTTACTCTGTACTCCTTAACCTCTCTCACATTGTCTGTTTCAAAAGAATGCCACATTCCTTATAAATTGTTACCCACATTTGTCCCTTCTTTACAAAAGATGCAACAAAAGTTCACCTTTAAGTTAATCGCAGTTGTTATCTGTCATCATGACTACCGTAACTCTGTCTTAGCTGGTGTCCCTCATACCTGTTTTGCCCACTTACAATCCATGATGAATGCTGCTGCCAGGTTTATCTTCCTTACCTATCACTCTACTAATAACCCCTTTGTTATGTTTGTCTCAGTCTGCAGTCTTAAGGTATGTCCTTCTATTTTGTGTTTAGATTTACTGCTTAGTTTGAGCTTTTTAGTGATTCAGTAGGCAGGGTTTAGCGCTAAGACCCACCAAACATTGGAGTACTTTGCCGTAGTGGTGGGCTAAGCATACTATGGCCATAAGATGTGACTGAATCTCTAATTGTTATCTCATAGTCCTAGGCTAGCCCTGTATTTATGTGTGTCAGTCTTTTATGTGTCTTTGCCCTCTTTTCCCTGAATCATCTGAGGATTTCGTTTCCTCTCCCCATGTCCCAGTTAAGATAGCCTATCCTTGCCTAAAGGAGAAGCGTCTGAGGATCCTGGCTCCTCACTCCATCCCTTGTGTTCCTTATTGCCTGTCCTTTGTTGTGTCCTGTTTCATGTATGTCTTGTCTGGCTATGTTTCTTGCTCGGTCTCCCTGCTCCTTGCTCCGTCTCCCTTGCTTTCTGTGTTTCTCCTTCCTGTGTAGCTTCCCTACTCCCAGCCTGCAGCATCCTGCACATTTGTAGAGCTGTAGAGCTATGTTTCATGCCTGTTCCAGGGTGCCTGCAGGATATTACTTTGTTTTGTTCTGGACAACATCCGCTGCTATGTCAGGGCCCTGGTGTGTGGCCGCAAAACCCTAGGTGCTTAACACCCTAGAGAGTGCTGTCGCCCTGAATTAGGCCCTGTCCAACTCTGCTCTTGCAAGGTGACTCCTGAAATTCCATCATTGGGTGCTGTGGGTTATTACAGTCATATAATGGACCCAGTCCCTGACAATAACCTCCAGTGGGGTATTCTGGTCTGGGTCTAGGGCGGCAAGTCCGGGTAGGGGGAAACTCCTCTGCCACATAAAAGGGAACCTGCTCATCCAATTGGACTATCAGACTCCCACTACTTTATTGGCTGGTTAAAATTGAGATCACTAATGTCCCTAACCTAATCATTAACACTATTGAGGGCTCAGCACAGTACTCCATAATTTCCTCTTGCCCAGCACCACACATCCTTAAAAGAAAGCATTCCAGGATATAATGTCATAGCAGTAAGGCCAGCGGAGAGGGTGATTGGGGATACTGTCCTGGCTTTACCAAAGATAAATATGCCACTAACTACCCCCTCATCAGTCTGTTCATTGTTTGCCTGTAACTATCAGGTTAAAATTTCAAATCTCACCTACAAACTATGTCTTCCAGGCTCTGTAGCTCTCCTTCTTCGGGTAGCCTGATGGTTCAGTGTTTGGGGCTGATATAATTTTTGCGTGCAGTTGACAATGTTGGTGGGACAGACAACATTTCAACCTTTCCTGCGTGTACACAAAACTTCTAAAGGGCTGTTCTATCCTTTACACTTTGTGGGTGGTCCTTACGCCTTACGGGGGGGGGGCCTTAATGGAAGAGTGGCTTTGCATTGAGGCAGGGCTAGATGTGCGCAGGGCGGACTAGCCACAGGCATGGGTGGGGGTGGAGGTTGCGGATGTGGAGAAAAAGGAAAGTGACATAAAAACCAAGTCAAATTAAATAACTAAAGACTGGATTTTTTATTAAGCTAACACTACTATATCCAGGTCGTCTAACATGCGCACAGTCCAGCTGACCAGTAGGTGGCAGCATCTATCCAATGATGTACTGGAGATAAAACATGGATACTGTTCATACTGTCCTGTTTTTTATCCCCTTGTCTAATATGTTATTAGACCACATGTAGTTACACATGGGCCTGGTATGCACAGATATTTGGATGACAATTTCTTCTGAAGGCAAATGCTACATGTAATTTATTTACATTTTGCTAGCAAAATTAAGAAAAGTTTCCTTTTGCTAGGACATCCACAATCTAATCTGTTGCTGGATCCAGTATATCCAAGCACACATATTGCATACTGTGACACTACATTTTTAATTCCATTGTAATACCTTTGTTGTCCCTTGAGTCCTTTGAAATAGTTTTGCAGGTGACAATATTATGAATAGTTAACCCTTTACCTAAGAAAATGTATATATTTTCTTTTTATGACATGTTGCGTTATTTATAGATACTGAAAGCAAACCATGCAGAGTCATCACATGAAGAAGTCTTCTTCCTTGTCTGGGGCTCCAAAATGAATAAAATAAAGTGCACATTCATGTATAAGGACTCTTCTAAAAATTGGTAGAAGACAGGGCACGGTAAGCAAGAGTATAAGTCAGAGCTTTTAGGGGATGAAGGATGCAGAAATTGCAGGTTACTGGCAGACAGTTGGACACAGATGGCCATACCCGGGAACTTTATGGCTTCGGCTACCTCTATTCCCCAAATGTATCACAGGGCAGAAGTTAAAACCAGTCATCCTGTAAATAAAAAGTGTAGCACCTAGATCTGGTTGGTTCTTTTAGCCTGGCCATTGGTCTTAGAATGAAAGGCAGTTGACAGGCATCTCTGAATTCCCAACTCATGATGGAAAGCCATCCTAAGAAACATTTAATGTAAAACAATGATGCAGTAGTAGCTGTAGACTGGATAACTTTAGTGGGGATACATTTTGTCAGTTTAGAGCAATGTCTTCCCAGGGTTGATATGTGACTTGTAGGGTTTCTAATAAGAGTTTGTTACATATCGGTAAATGTTGCAAGAGAGAAAGGCCACCAGAAAGCTCTTGTTAGAAGGTCTCTAGTCTTTCATACACACCCAGGTCCTGCAATGGTCTTTGCTTCAGCTCTGTTTCCTTTATAAGGTGTGCCCCACTTGTGTGTTCTGTTTGTCTCAGTCTGCAGTCTACAGGTATGTCTCAATGCTATGTGTTTGGATTCCATGTTTGGTTTGTTTCATACCTCTGTGATCAGGGATTAGTGTAGGACCCACCGTCATTGGAGTGCTTTGGCGTAGTGGTGGGCTGGGCGTGCTGTGGCCGTGAGATGTGATGGAGTCTCCAGTGGTTATGGTGTAGTCCTAGGCTGGTTGCTGTATGTGTGTGTCTGTCTGTGATGTAACCTGTGGGGTGTCCTCACCCGTCCTGTCCTGTATCCCCGGTAGAGGGGTGTCCCCGGTGTTCCATGAAGCAAAACAGAGAAACTGAAGCAAGACAGATATGCAGCTCCGCAGCCTGGGTAGAACGTGACACCAATGGCTTTATCAGAGGTAAACTCAATTGACAAACCCAATAAACCTCTGAAGATAGAGGGAATGGGCCACTCCTCAATGACTGAAACTTTGTTGTGATCCATTTCAATGGTTTCTGGAGGCAAAATGGAGCCTAAAAAATCAAGTCGCCTATGTTTCAAAAGGCAAGTGGAAGAAATGAGAATGTCATCGAGATACACCACCATAAAGATGTCTAGAAAGTCTTTTATACAAAGAATACTATCTCGTGCAAGAGAGATGGAAGGATAAATAAATCCTTTAATCTTTTTGTTAGATTCTCATATAGAGGCACCAGGCAACAGGTTAATAGGGTAATCGTTTATCCGCTTCTCCTTTTTTTTTACAGAATACATCCTGAAAGTCTTATTATTGAGGTGGCTAAATGTGTGAGGACCAAATGTGCAGTTGAGCAGATGAACATGCAAAATTCTGATGAGAAAATTGTGGTTCCTGTGCATCAATTAATACACTGGTTATGTGGCTGAAGCCATGTCATTTCAAGGATCAGGGGAAACAAAGGAGAGCAAACTAGTTCAAAATTAAAGTCTTGTGATGCTTTGGACCAATCTTGCCTAAAAGAAGGGCACTTTCCATCACAACTGGACCAGGGGATAGAGGACTTCGCATGATTGAACAAAGGTCTAGATTTAGATATACCATTTCCTTAACAGCTTGATATACCAGCTATATGAAACATGTGCATGTTCAGAATGTTTATTAATCTCCACCCATACGCTCCTGTACCCCCAACATTTGAATGTTTGTGATATCCCTTTCTTAAAACATCTCCCTACACACATGCTCGGATGTCATTACTACCACGCCCTAGAAATGCTTAATGTTTTTTGCTGTTGTGTCACAGTTGCTGTTACCTTCGTTGAACTGTATTATGTTAATGCATGATTGATTGTCTCAAGTGGTTGACTGTACACAAATGTTGTGTCTATGTATGCATAGTTAGAGTGCTGATGGTTGTGTTCCATGCAGTATATGTTCTGTGTATATTTGTCAAGTGCATGCCATCACATCATAGGACTATAAAAAAATGTTTACCCATATATGCCTAACCAAATAGTAACGGTAATAAAAACTTTCCACAAGTACGACATGCTCTGGCACACCCTCTTTTAAATTTCTATAACACGATGATTAGCCGATTTTTAAAATTAAAAATAACATTTATTTAAATATGTTTGTGTTCCTTGTATTTTATTTTTACTACAGAAAGTAGGATTATACTGTGGCACCTGTTATTTGGCTCTTTAGTGCTCATGCAGCTGTTCTTCCTCATTGCTGTTCTTTTCTTTCTTATCTTTCTCCTTGCTTTACTGGTTTCTTGGCACATGGCCATAGTGTGACTGGCATAGTATTTGGATAATGTCAACTTGTTGGATCTTACACCACTGTCCATTAAGATAAGGATGTGCCGTCACCTCCCTGTTTTAAGAGTAATAAACAAACATGTTGCGCAGTTATTAATTCAAAGCTCTGCTGGAACATGAGACTGTGTTGTTGTGTCTAGCAGTTGTGTAGTATACTCTCAATGATGGGCATTTACTCATGTCAATGAGGCTTACCCCCACATTGTTGTTGAAGTAACCCGAAGCTAAGTAAATGCTCTTTTGTTGTTTTTGATGAAATAAAATATTTCTGTGCTTTAAGAGTGTTATGTTGTTTCAGGATCTGAACAATTTTCCAGACATAAGGTATATGTCGTCCGCTTACAGGATGCATCAACAAAACCGTTTCACTCACATGAGGATAAAAGACCTCCTACTTGCAGTGGACCTGATGAACGATGAAGACCTGAAAGCTTTACATCTAGACACCTGCACCATTTTTTTCCAGAGATCAATTGGCTGCAGATCCAAAGACTCCCCCACTACTGGCCCAAAGATGTTAGCTGAGGGACATCATGAGGCCTCTACCGCTGCTAGCACAGACCTCCATGTTACAGTGCCCTTGCATCATACTGAAAAGTTGAACCAATACTGCAAAGAAAACCAATACTGCTTGGTTCCTGATGACCTGGGCAGACCCGCAAAAGCCAATCCCTACAACTTCCTAACAAGCGATGGCTCCTTGGGCCATTCACATGCATAATTATTGGAAACTGACAAATGCCTTTATCACTTTTACCACCTGCCTCCCTAAGTTGGAGGTAGGAGGAGAAAGTGCTGCATAGCAGCAGTTTTCGACATAGATCATCTAAATAATGAAGGAAGGGATAAAGCTGGGCTGGGGTAAGTATGGCTAGCTACGATTGGCAGGGGAAGTGGAAGAAAGGGGACAGGATCTGGCAGGAGTGTGTGGAGCTAAACAACACACCAATCAAAAGGCTGCCTTAGCAGCAAGGCAATTACCTGACATATTACCATACATATTTGGACACTGACACAATTTTCTGGAATGCATGGACATCACCAAACGCTGGGTTTCCTCCTTTGTGATGCTTTGCCAGGCCTTTACTTCAGTTGTTTGTTTGTGGATCTTTCTGCCTAAAGTTTTGTCTTCAGCCAAATGAAATGGATGCACGATCGGGTATACACTTCAGAACTAATTTGACTGTTTTTGTCACATCATACTACTGACCCAGTGTTATTGGAAGTTATTGGAAGCCATGCACGCCCATGTCACCACACTGCCTCCATCGTGTTTTACAGATGATATGGTATACTTCAGATCATGAGCTATTCCAAGCCTTCTCCATATTTTTTTCTTCCCATAATTTTGGTACTGGTTGATATTAGTTTCATCTGACCAAAGAATGCTGTTCCGGAACCGGGCTGGCTTTTTAGATGTTTTTTTTTTGGCAAAGTCTAATCAGGCATTTTTTATTCTTGAGGCTTATTAATGGTTAGCATCTTTTTGTGAACCCTCTGTATTTGCTCTTGTGAAGTCTTCTCTTTATGGTAGACTTGGGCTACCTCCTGGAGAGTGTTTTTTACTTGGCTGGACGTTGTGAAGGGGTTTTTCATTACCATGGAAAGGATCCTACGATCATCTACACTGTTGTCTTCTTAGGACGTCCAGGTGTTTTGGTGTTGCAGAGCTGATCAGTGCGTTCTTTTTTTTTTTGCTCAGAATGTACCAAACTGATGATTTGACCACTCCTAATGTTCCTATGGATTATTTTTCTTTTTTTGCTGCCTAAGGATGGCCTTAATGAATACTACTGTTGATGTATATAATGTATAGACACTTATATACAGTTGTGCTCAATAGTGATGAAGCAATATTAGTGTAAACCAAACAAGTACCCTTAATTTAATTATGCTAAAAGTGCCACTTTAAGAGTCTCATAATGCTTCAGTACAGTTCAGTACTGGC
Organism: Spea multiplicata; assembly: GCA_009364415.1. Lineage (NCBI taxonomy): Eukaryota > Metazoa > Chordata > Amphibia > Anura > Pelobatidae > Spea > Spea multiplicata. The sequence continues at coordinate 8,756 of VKOC01012097.1, forward strand.
TCTGTGACCTTGAATATAATGATTTTTAAAGAATGTTAACTGCGGCTAATTTTTTCTGGTGATAAAGTCACATGCTCTAACTGTGGGAATGTAAATCATCAAGGCAGGAAAGGAAAACATGATAGCAGATAATCTCATTTCTGTACTGGGAAATATAGTTATACTAAAGCTAATATTCCATCTACAGTGTTACATAGACAGATGGGTATTCCCACAAGAGCTGTGGCATTAGAGTTAACCTCCTCAGTAAAGATGTTAACTAACAATCTCCTCGATTATAATCCACGATTATAATCATCCAAGTTTCTCACCTAGAAGAGGTATACAATATATTATATTCAGCGGAAGAATATTCCTCTTTAAAAATGTCCATGGATGAGCGTATTCATGCTTATACTATTGAGATTGAGGATCGTAAAAGGAACAAATTTCGGAGGGACCTGGATGATTATAATCGTGGGCAGCTATATAATTGGCATAATGAACAACGCCATGTAAGATTTACCCATCTATCCGCTAGACAACCAGAAGCTGTACCTAGCACATCTGTCTCAGTGGATATGTCGGAGGAATCCACTATTTCGACGGTGTCTTCTTTTTTAGAGAAAAAAGGGATGTCCTCCACACCCCGAAGAGAATCAGACGGGGGGGGCAGAAAACACCAATGCACCCGGAAGAAACAAGCGGACTTATCCACAGTCGTCAGTGAGATTAAAAGGTTAATATTTGATATTGTGGACAATGCAGAACAGGATTATTTCATTGATGGAGCTTTAAAGGATTTCCTGATTAAAGAATTTCCTATGGCACCTGTTCTTTATATTTTACCTAAAGTGCATAAATCATTGACCCGACCTACTGGTAATCCCATTGTAGCAGGGGTGGACTCTGTATTTAGTCCACTATCTATCTTTTTATCTTTCGCCCTTTTCTCATTCAGATTTCGTCATATCTTATTGATACCACTGATTTGTTAAATGAAATTGCAGATATTAAACTTAAAGATCAGACTATTTTAGTGACCTTTGATGTAGCAAGTCTTTATACTTCTATCCCCATGTGGAAACAGCTATGGAAACAGCAGCTAAGAAATTAAGATATAATGGGGCCTCTTTAAAATTTCTGATGGACTTATTACATTTGGTCCTATATCAAAATTATTTTCGTTTTGATGATGGATTTTTAGGACAAATTCGTGGTACAGCTATGGGCTCAAATGTGGCCCCGACCTATGCGGGTATATTCATGGGCATGTTTGAGGAGAAGTATATATATACCAACTCCCAGCAGGGGCGTACCTAGAGTATTTGGCACCTGGGGCGGATCCTGTATATGGCACCCCCCCACACACACACTTTAAAACTGCATAGCTTCTATCGTTATATACTGGCGCAGACACTGAAGGTGGTACAGCATTACTGTTATTATTATATACTGAGGCAGACATTGAAGGTGTTACAGTATAACACCTATCACTATATACTGAGGCAGACAATGATGGTGGTACAGCATAACACCTATCACTATA
>VKOC01012099.1:0-15253 GCA_009364415.1 Spea multiplicata
CTCTTTGTGTAGCAGCAGCGGCGTTGCGTTTTCTCAGCTCACACCTTGTAAAGCGGCTAACGAGCGCCGTGCGCATCCTGCTCACCCTTCCCCCTCCGATTCCTGGCTCTGAAACTCCCTTCCTACTGACTTGGGAATTTTTTGTAGTTTTTATATATATTTTTTTTTTTTTCGTTGCAGATTTCGAGGAGCTCGTGAAAAAGTTTCAAGGTGGATTATCACGGCCGGGGGATCCACGCAAAACTCCGTCAGAAGTGGCCGCAGGTCAGTTCACCGTTACGTCTCCTCCCCGTCCACGCAGGTTATTTTTTCTTTAATTTTTTGCTTATTTTGTTTTTATTATTATTATTATTGTTGTTTTCTTTTTTTTTTTTTTTTTTTTTTTTTTTTGCTTGGCCTGCGATGCTGAAAGGGTTAATTCCGGCAGCTTTCTTCTTGGCAGCGTTCCGCCCTTCGCAGCGCACATGCGCCGCGTAATGCAATGGAGGCCGGAACCTGGAGGGATTATTAGCCGACTGAGATGATTCCGCTGCCATAAATAACATTAAATGCTGATTTTTCAGCAAAACGCATAAAAAGAAAAAAAAAAAAAAGCAAATTCCAGCCGGGTTGGGATTTCATGAGGTGCCGCGTGGATTGACGGCACATTAAAGGGGGCGGTCGCCGTGGCAGCTGCTGTGTTGGTTCCAGGGCGCTCCGTGGGCTGTGTTCGGGGCCCGGGTTAAGAGTCGGGGCCCCCTCCGTGCGGCGCGGTGCCAGCGTCCTCTCTTCGTAAATCACGGCGTTGGCGGCTGCCACCTGGAATTCCGATGCGTTTCGTTCACGTCTGTCCCGGCAGGAATTCGGGGGTCTCTTTCTCGGGCCTTTTCATCGATCACGCGCCAGCTCTCCTAGAAAGCGTCTCTTACCCGGGCGGCGCCGCCAGTCCGAGGTCTCCGTGGGAAAGTGGGAGTTTAGTCCTGGCAGGGGGGCCATCGCTGTCCCCCTCCCGGCACATGCCACAATGGGGGGAGGGGGTTATAAAGGGGTGATCGGTGCCCAAGGGACAGGGGGTCCCACAGGACCCCCAAACCCGAGCCCTTGATACGGCGCAGATACTCTGCCGAAGCCCCCCGTTATTAGTCGTAGATATAGCGCCGACCTATACCGCAGCGCTGTGTAACAATTCTTAGCCCAGGGAGGTGGATCCGAGCTGCAGGCGGCTGCCCCGGGGTGAGCGGCGTGTCTTTAGACAGAGTCGGTGTGAGAGGTCCCACGCGCGTGCGCCCCTCAACTATTACATCCCGCTACTTCAGGCAGCCAATCAGTGGCCGGCTGCGGGACCCCCTGTGTGCAGAAAGCGCTTCTGCCGCTTATTGTCCGGGGGGCTCTCCGGCGAGGGGGCTACACCTCAGCTGCCGCTTACCGGGTCATATCCGGGCGGTGGGCGGACCCGTTAGAACCCGCGGCGCTCTCGTCGTTCGCCAGGTGAGACCTGCAGCGTGGTTACGGGGTCCTGGATCGGGGAAGGTGTGCAGCGGGACTCTCAGGGCATTAGACTGGATCATGTCCCGATTACCCCCCCCTGCCCGGGTTATTAAGACATCTGTGCCGGTGGAACGAGCCTCTCCTCCTCTCCCCCTTCTCCTCCCCGACACAAAAGCCGCGGCACCGCCTGACATAATCGTCTAATTATCTTCAGCAGATGGGGAGCCGCACTAAGTAGAACACAGCGTTCTCTTGCTTGCTCACTCGTTCACTTGCTTTCTTGCTCGTTCACTCGCTTTTTCATTCTCTCGCTCTTTCTCTTGCTCTGGAGGGCGATTTATTAGCTTTTTTGTAGTATAGAAAGGATGCTTTAGTGATTGACCCGTGGCCCTCGAGTCCTGCGAGTTTGTATCAATCCCGTTCTTGTGGCAGAATTGGCTGAATCCACTAAGTCTCTCGGTGATGGACTCAGAGGGGTCGCTGCAAAGTGGGGTACCAAGAGCCTCCAAACGACATTATTGGGGCCGAGAGTCACTCGAGGGAGTGATACCCCATACGAGGGGCATTTAGGGCAGCGGCAGCCCAGTCTTTGCCGTTACACACAGCCGAACGAGACTTCTTTTTTACTTTGCCGTCCTTGGTTGAGACGCAGCGCTCCTGGGGCTGGGCTACTAGGGCAAAAACGACCACGGAATCTATGGGGCGTGGAATTCATGTTCTCTGGTAACCGAAGGGTTAAAAGATTTTGTAATCTCAGCTGCTCGCGGGGTCCCTGACGGGCGCTTAATTGCAGAAAATCATAATCCGCGCTCACGACGCTGGGTCGGGGGGCAAACAGCCCACCTTCCACAAAGCGCGTGTTCCGGTTACCTTGGAAACTGCAAAAATCACCGAAAATGCCACGTCCCAAGGGCGGAACCCCAATGGATGTACCCCAGAGACCACCCGCTGGAAGCAGTCCTAATAGATTGCAAGCTCTCGGGAACAGGGTTCATGTTATTGCTGGCGCTCTATTAATGTATCGGGTGTCCTGCTGGCTCCCTAGTAATGGGGTGGGAAGTCGGCCCCCGATGGCTGCGCAGTAACCGCGCCGGCGACCCCGCCGTGCCCTTATACATAACACTGATTAGTAACCGAGATTTTTATCGTGCCTTCGAACCCTGCCGAGAAAACAATTAGCGCCTCCCTCCCGCTCCGGAGCTCGCCGGCAAATCGGGGCAGCGGGTAAAGCTCCCCGGCCGTAATGAGAGAGAGCGGCTTTTAACTGCTCCCCCCCCCTTCCCCATTGTGTCATTAGCAGGCGGCCGCCGGGTTTTCTTCGCTTCCCTCCTGCCTGTTATAGAAAGCTTATCGGCCGCCCTCCCTCCTCTCCCACTAATGTTGGATAAATACCCGATGAGCCGATGGGGGGGGGGCGGCAGAGACGCTCAGGAACCTGTGAATATGGAGAGCAGTCGGTCGGATGCTGAGTGGTACTCGGGCTATGAAACCTATCGCCTAGGCGGATGTTAATCAGAAGCTTCAAACAAAGTCTCCTCGCTTTAGAGGCTAGTGTTGGTTAGGCTTTTCCCGTAACAGGGGCAGTTGGGGTAATAAAATGTATTTGAGGGCAGTGGACGACCTCCCTGTAGAAATCCGTCAAGTCCCGAGGTAATTAAGGGACCCTGATCCGTTCCTGTTAGATACTCAGACCCACGTGGTGAGAGCGACCGTTATTTTGAGGTCCAGAGTTGGAGTCCACCTCCAGATCGGAGTTGGCCCTGGCCCCTCTGCCCTCCTGCCCTCCAGCCAGGTTAAACCTGTCATCCGCACAATAGGGACAGATTGTGGCTCATTTGGGTCAACGATGGCGGCCAGAAGACGTTGGCCAAGGGTCATGCCGAGCAACGGAGACCTAATCTCCACCGGGGCGGAATTAAATCCTTGGTCTCGGGTTAGTTTCAGGAGCCACGTTCTTGTCCCGTGCATGTTTAAATTCTCTACACCCCGTCAGAAAATGTCCAGAGGCAATGGCTGATTTCCCCGTCTTGTCTCTTCTCCGCAGTGGATGATCCAGAAGCCGCACAAAGTCGCCACGTTTTTCGGCTGCATCGGCAAAGACAAGTTCGGTGAGATCTTGAAGAAGAAGGCAGAGGAGGCGCGCGTGGACGCTCATTACTACGAGCAGAGCGAGCAGCCGACGGGAACATGCGCCGCCTGCATAACCGGGGATAACAGGTGAGACGCTGCTCCCCAGGGTCGTCAGTGGGGTAAGGTTTCTGGTGGCCCTGCTTACCATTACCCTGTCTGTTTCCAGGTCTCTGGTGGCGAATCTGGCGGCGGCCAACTGCTACGATAAAACCAAACACCTGGACCTGAAGGAGAACTGGCAGCTGGTGGAGAAAGCCAAAGTCTATTACATCGCGGTAAGTGGTGGAGGGTGGGGGGCGCTTTATCACAAGCTTTGTCATCTCCTCCAATGTCTGCAGTTGACATAGCCCTCTCCTGCTATTGCTTAATGTTTCTGGTCTTTGTGGCATGGAAATGTCACGCGTGGACCCAAACCACAGCCTGTCCAAACACAAAAATAATTCAGGTGTGTAAAGAATTTGGCCGGGAACACCCAATTGTCACGTTTATGGGCTTCACATACCGAGAGACGGTCAGCTGGTTGTGGAGAAGCGTCGTCCACGCTCTAGGCGCCATTGTTTGGTCTCCAGATGGTGAAGGGGTGAAGAGGGGGCCGATCTTCCAGGCTTTCAGAACGTTCTAGAGTCTCTTCTGTTTTTATGGGGCGTGAAAGGGGGAGCTGGCGTTTCCAGGCTTAAGTATGTTGGCTGGTAGGACCCCATTTTCATAATGATTTCCCCTGTCCACCTCTACTAAAAGGCAGAAGACACTAATTCATTGACCCCCTTTGGCCATCTCACCTTCTCCCCAAATTTCTTTTGCCCTCCCGTGGGGCAATTACCGTAGATGTAACCGTTTGGATTTACGCCGGCGCGGGGCGTTGGAGCCCTTCCCCTGCCTGACAAATCTTACAGACGGGAGAGAAGTAGAGGGGAGGAAAAGAATAAAATCCCTGAAACGCGGCCAAAATATTTTGGTGCCAATCCGTTGCTAAGGAACCAAAACCTGCACGCTATTAATGACACCGCGAGCGTATCGAAAAGTCTGGGGTCTTGTCTCGGCGCACCCTTTCAGGTCCGGACCATGCCGGGCAGGCGTCTCCAATCAGAGGTCCACGGCGGCGTCTGGTGCCGAAGGGGTTACGAGCGAAGAGGATAATGTTCGTGTAATTATCCCGGCAACACGTCTGGTTAAACCTGCCTGTTTCTTACACACATGATTGAGTGTAATTGGAGGCTGGCTTCGCTCCCCCTCCTCGCCTGTTTCCCACGCCGCTAAACGCTCACTGACATAATAACACCCCCCCCCCCTCCCCCCCCCCCGTGCAGGGGGAAAAGGCTTACCCCCTCCTCTCAGGCTCCGCGGTCGCCTCTCGTAATGCGATCCCAGCGACAGATGCGCTTTCCGAGCTGTTGCTGTTTTAATGCGGCCCATTGTGCCGAGACCCTCGCCCAGCTTCCTCCTCCTCACACCAGTCAAGCACCGCGTCTGGTTACTAGTCGCTCCGACGGACGGACGGAAGTCTTCTTTTAATCGTTTATCCATCGACCTGCTACGTTTTTCCCCGTTTTCTCGTGTAGTATTGCGAGGCGCGGGCTCCCCGGGCAGTGGGGGGGAGAGTCTTTGTGCCCGGTGGACCTTTAGATGTAGTGGATCCTCGGGCAATACTATCGGTGAATAAAGATAATAGGGTCCAAAATGAGGAGTAGCCCAGGGGCCAGAGCCCGTTTCAGCCGTCCATCAACACGATTAATTCTTTGGCTCGCTAGTACCTTGAGGAACCTTCCATACCCTACAACAAGCCTGTGGGGTCCAAAGACTATCAAGCCCCCCCCCCCAACTCTTTGCTAGTAGGGGCATTCCCGTCCTTTTTACCCCTAAGAGGGTGACCGAGCCCACTGTATCCGAGCTTTCTTTATCTATATGATGTGATTAAATAATTCAAGATATCCGGCCGGCGCGTGGTCTCTGGCAATAACCAAGTTGCGCATGGAGGACGGCTGAGGTGGCCTCTTAATCTGCTGCTCCGCAGAAAACGGCAGCAATTAGTGTCACAAAGTGTAATGTACTCGTTACGGGGGTTAGGTCTCTAGACATAAAACTCACGGGCTGGATTATGGCTGCATGTGAGAACGGCGTGTGAAGGGCAGGTCGTCTTCTAGGCCTCGTCCATCCTGGTTGATGGTTCCGAAGGATTGACGTGTTGGAGCAAGAAGTCATAATCTAGGTGATTTGACTATACTAAGAGGGTGGTAGGTAAGTGGAACCACCTCCCGGCAAGAGAGGCTAATGCGGTGAATGCATGAGGAGGCATATGGCTCCTGATTAGACATCACTTCTTTCTCGGATGTGATGTTCTCGGTGCCCCGTATCTGGAAGAAGACCAGGGCTTTCACAGATATATGATTAAGCAGAGGTCCTCTCCCCGGAGCAGAGGCCGGGAACCTTTCTCCCAGCAGCGTGAATGGCTCTTCCTCGGTGCCGCTGAATAATTGCCTTTTAATCAGCTCTCGGCGTGCTGCTGTGTGGGACGGGGGCGGCTTTGTAGCTGTCTCTGGCCCGTGTCTGACTTCCAGCCAGAGATAAATGTAGTTAAGGATCTCTTGGAGTGCTCCGGGAGGCTGGGTCTCCATTAATCAGCGCGTGGAGGCTGTGCCTATATACATTAAATATACATTAAATAGGCCGCTATGTAACGTAACCTGAATCAGCCGCTGTCCTCTCTGCCGTAGAGACTGTTGAATCATGTGGTCTTTGAGGTCTCCGTCTGGGAAAGCCTTAATTATGTCCCTCTTCAACCGTAGTGAATGTGACAGCGGCACGGCCGGCTCCTTCTCGCTAGTTCCGACACCTCTATTTCCGCGTTCGATGAGCAACACCACCTGGCTTTAGCTCTTCGTACAGGCGCCTCTTGTTTAAACCTTGTATTGGAGGTCTTCCGGTCAGTTCTCGTATAGAGCTTTACGGCCTCGAGGCTCTAGACATCTTGGCCGCCTTGGTAGCTGTAGGATCATCTATCCTAGTGAAGACCAGCTTGGACTAACTGTCCGTTCCTCCTCATGGTGCTGGGTCTACACCCCGTTACCGGTCTCATCTGACGTTGTGCCCTCTGCCTCCACACTTCCTCACTCTACAGTCTCTCCTACATTTGTCTTCTGCTTTCTACACTGGGTGGTCAACCTACTTTCGTGAAGCTCTTCTGCTGCCAGGTTTATGAGGGGTAACCTGTAGGCCTCCTCATACCTGTATGCTGGGCCTCCGGCAGAAAAAAGGCTCCTTGTGATCCGCAAAGTCTTCTTCTGGTTTTGCCTGTCTCTCTAGTCTCCATAAGTCCTCAAACTCTACTCGGTCCTGTCTTAGAGGGCAGATCGTGTTCAGATTCCCTCACTGGATCATACCTCTACCTCTTCTCGACTGGTTTCACAGACCCCAGACTATGAGTCTATCCAGACTCGTTGACCCAAACCCATTGGTGGCCGCCAGTTGTGTCCTCCAGTATATCTCCTCACCGGTGGAGACCCAATTCCTCTAATTCACCAGTGGTTTGAAGGCCACAGTGACTCTGTGTCCGTTCCCTCTTACTCCGTTCTGCAAATGTTTGCCGAGGGATTCGGCGCCTGGTTAATGAACTCTTGCCGCATTATCACCTCCTTAACGAGTCCGTGACTCAGCAGCCTCATTAATGAAATGGCTTCATTGGCCGTTGCGTTATCCGGAAGCCATGAGCTGATGACAGGATGAGGTTTGCGTCCGGACAGAGACCTTTTCGTGTCAGCATGTGGAAAAGACCATGCACGGTGAGGTCCCATAACCCATCCTCCCACATCCAGGTCCTTCCACCGGGGTCTTGGGCCTCCTTAGCCGTGGTCTCTATGGCTTTATCTAAACGCTGTCTTTCTAGGGGTGCACGGGGAGCAAGACGTTTCCTTCCTTTTTCTGTTCTCCTTACCAGCTCCGTGGGGAGGCAGAGCCTTAAGGTACGGGGAGTGAAATTAAATTGTCTCGGCGCCGGACCCCGTTTAGTAGCTCGGCCGTTTTCCTCTCTGTGGTTAGCGCAGCGTGTCCCGGTAACTCGATGCCCGGCGAGGAGAATAAAAGCCTCTGTTTCCCGTCGTGGCAGCCGCCCAGAAGCTCGTGGATCCAGCAGGCGTCCGTCTGATCGCGCTGCAGGCTACTGATGCCCCCCCAGCTCCCTGCGAAGCTGCCACTTTAAACCTTTGGCCCCAAACGGTCTCGCCCTAAATTTTGACACGTTGGGCAAGTTATGGCCTCTTCACTACGCAGAAGGGCCACTTTGACCGCCTGTTAATCGTTAATCAGTCGTTGGTCTCGTCTTAGATTCAGGAGCTGTATGCCTATCCCATGCATGTTTAATACACTCACTGTATTACCCTCTACCACCTCTGCTGGGAGGCTGTTCCACTCATCTACAAATCCCCTTTATGGAGCCACTTTTATCATCAAAATCTGAAATGTGCTAGATTTTTGGGAATCCAAAATAGTTTTTCCTGCACCAATAGGAGGCTGCAAGGTGGGCGGAGCTCGCTGTCAATCACCCCTCGGTCCATGCATTTGCTGTACTTGTGCAGGTTGGATGTATGGGTTTAGTGGAGCGCTAAGTCGTAGAGTGGAGAGTTCAAGGCCGCTAATGCGACCTTTGGAGACGTCTCCTGCGGGTTGGAATGTGTGCTTTGGGTTTGGGAGAGGTGCGAGGCGGGGGATCGGGCCATAATAGGCCCTTTGATAGGCGCGATCGCGGGCTTATTGGTCGCTGGTTGCAGCGCCCTTAAAAATGACTTCACTTGGTGTTTTAATGTAAACTCGCGGCTTTCATCACTTTCACACTCAATAAAACAGCACGGGAAGAAAGGCCCATTCATGGAGAGAGCGGCCGGCGCGTCGGGGGTTCCGGGTGCGTCAAGTGTGGAGCCTTGTATAGTAAAGCTGGGGCTTCTCTTTCCCTCGCCCTCTTGCCCCCCTCTCATGTGGTATCTGTTAGCGGAATTAGACTTCGTTTGCCTCGTTGTTCTCCTGATGCCGGGGTTTGCCAGGGGGCTCAGCGGGCGCCTTGGAAAAGACGTTTCATCGCAGGTCCCAACTCAATGCATGGGACTCAGTATCGGAGGGGGGAGGGTGTCGGAGCCGTGAATCCACCAGTACGGGATCCCAGGGGCCACACACGCAGCCTCCATCTCCCTGTCACTGAGCAGAGGAATAAAACTGAAAACATGTTTGTCTCGGCCATATGAATGTCCACTAATGAGGTGGTTCCACCATGGTGACCGCGTGTCCTACACACGTCGAGGGGCGCGTGCCCAGGCACACATCACATTATTGGCTTTGTTAGTGCCGACTGGTTGATTTGTTTCCGCGTTGGTTACGTGGCTGATAATCGCCTCGCTCTTTCAGGGCTTCTTCCTGACGGTGTCGCCGGAGTCCATCATGAAAGTCGGAACTCAGGCCTCGGAAAACGACAAGATCTTCTGCATGAACCTCTCGGCCCCGTTCATCAGCCAGTTCTACAAGGAGCCTCTGATGAAAGCCATGCCGTACGTGGACATCTTGTTTGGGAACGAAACGGTGAGTTGTGGCCTCCCAAAGGTGGACCTGAACCGAAGAGGTGTGGTGGGGTGGGCATTCTGGACACTCTAATAGTTGGCAGGGGGCTTTACCTGCTTATCAGCTTCTTGTGGCCGTTATCACCCTGATGAGAAGGGGGGGCGTAGACACCTTCATGTCATACGAGTGCGACGTCGCGCCATTTTTCTTTAGTGTCCTCTTTATGAATGTCCTCCACCTCCACTGCGTGTTTTAGGCTCAGTGAGAGGGGGGCCGGCAGGCATGCCTGATGGGGTATTTAGCGGAGGGGGGGGTGTACTGAATGTAATCTTTGTGGTTTGTCTTTTTACAGGAAGCTGCGGCCTTCGCCCGGGAACAAGGGTTCGAGGTGAGTGAGCCGGGACCATACCGGGCCCACAAGGGTTAAGGAGCTTTTGCTGTAGCGCGTTGCCGGTGATTTCTGTGTCTGGCAGCCATTGATGTGCCATTGTACTTGTTGCCATGGCGAATGTCGTCCTGCGCTCATCAGCCGCAGCGAAGCCCGTAACGTGCATGTTCTGGCGCTTGCCACGCTTGGCTCTCAGGACTATTACCTTTCTGCTTCATCTTTAAGCCTCAACTGTAGGCTTTAGTTTTTGATACTTAGTCCTCCCCTTCTCGGCGGGGTAAGGGATCTTCTCGTAACCATATGGGGGGAGTCACTAGTGCAAGTGAACAAAGGGTTTTTAAAATGGTAGGTTCTATGCCCTTTACGTGACATCACCGGGCGCCCCTCCATGCAAATGAAGTCATTATTGAAGCAGTTAATTTGCATATCAGGCCGCATGCTCCCAGTGATGGCCCCTCCTCCCCATGTACACGTGAATGCACACGGCCAACGCGCTTCTCTCCTCATTTCCTCCGACAGACCGATGACATCAGCGAGATCGCGCGGAGGACGCAGGCTCTGCCAAAGGTCAACTCCAGTAGGCCGCGGGTTGTCGTGTTCACCCAGGGCAGCGAAGACACCATCATGGCCACAGGTAAGGGCCCCCGATTCCGCACCGAGCAGATGACGTGCCCCGTCTTAGCAATGGCCGCCGAGGGTGGAATCCCCACCAGAGAGGTGGTCCTCCCCGACAGCCGCGTCTCCATGTTGGGGAGATAATCAGCTCCGTGTTACAGATGCTCTCCTGAGAGGTTTTGTTAGCGGGTTGAGCCAGGAGGCTCTTTGAGCTTCTCGTAGCCGGGCTTTGTGCGGCCGGCGCAGACTCCATTGACATGATAATGAGCAGAGCTCATGAGGAGCCGGCCTTTCCTGGCACCTCTGGTACCCGCGGAGATCTGACAGGCCAGCTGCTCCCAGAAATTCCTGGCCGGTTGTCCCGGAGAGTTCCACGTTTGGACAGGAGGCCCCAGCGCTGCTCCTGGGAGCAACGAGCAGATAGACAGTGGAGGCGTCTTCCTGGGAAGCGGGCGATGTCAGGTCGGTCATCAGATTTGAGACGTCTCTCATCGCTTCTAGATGCTCCATCCAAGATGGCGGCCGTCGGCTCGTATCTGCCGGCACCGCTCTCCGTGCGCCCCAGAGGGAAATCGGTGTGGCGTTTAGTACCTTTTTAGAACCGCACCGTGCAAAAACACAGCGTGTCACGGACCAATCATACCGCAGCAAGTCACATACGATTGGACTTTGGTTATAAGCCCCGCCTAGCACAACGGAATATTTCCGCCATCTGTGTATCCGTGGCTAAACCATCGTGAGGAGGACTCTGCATCACACGAGGGGAGGGCCAGGGCCGAGTTCTGCATGTGGCCGGCACTGGCTGTGCTGCGCGCATGTTCATGGCTTAATCAGATCAGTATGCGGGTGTGCTAGCCGTGGGAATTAAGAGGCTCCCTCGAGCTGGAAGGGGTAGAGGAGGGAGACGGGGATGAAGCCATCTAATCAGACATGATCTAATAAGCTGCTCCGTTACTCGCTAATAGACCCGCGGATTTATACGGAGTCCGGAGTCGGAGTTAATGCCTCTTTATTAGGCCAAGAAAAAGTCGTAAAGTTAGGTAAGCCTTCGAGACCTCGGAGGTCTCTCGTTCCAGAAACTCCTAAGTTGGCCCAATAAAAGTTATCAACGTCAATCAGGCTTCCATGTGGTCTCTGTAATTCCTCCCCAGGCCGCGCCCTGTTGGTCTCTCGTTTTGTTGCCTTTCTTATTGACCGTTGTGCGTTTTCTTTCCGCAGCTGACGAAGTCAGGTCCTTCCCCGTATTGGAGATCGACCAGTCCAAGATCGTGGACACCAACGGAGCGGGCGACGCGTTTGTGGGAGGTAAGGGCCCCGATTCCCGTCCTGGCTCTCGGTTGGGCGGCGAGTCCGCTCTAGAACCGGGGGCCAGAGCTGCCGACGTCTGTGAGCCCGGCACGTTCTCGTCTTCTCCTCCGTCCCGATGATGCTTCTGCCAGACCTTCTGAAGCGTGTCTCTTCCCGCAGGCTTCCTGTCTCAGCTGGTCTCGGAGAAGCCTTTAGAAGAATGCATCCGAGCCGGTCATTACTCGGCCAACGTGGTCATCCGACGGGCCGGCTGCACCCTCCCCGAGAAACCAGACTTCAAGTAATAACGCAGGGAGACGGGGCGGAGGACGTCCCAGGAGCTCCTTCATCTTCTCGCCTTCCCCTGCCAACCACTTCCCATCTCCAACGTGCATATTAAAGGACCCTCTTCCTGCCCCCCCCCCCCACGTAGTGCGTGCGCGGGGGGGGGGCCTCTCGCTACCTCTGCTCCAGCGGCATCTGCTCAGTATTTGGGGAGGGTAGCTTCCCTCCAGCCATTGGCAAGGGTAGCGTGGCCCTCAGGAGTTGGATTACCAGCAGAAGACCTGCCCTCCCGCAGCGCTCGTCGAGAGATGCGTTCCCAACACCAAAGGGGGGCAAAGAGGCCCGGGCCACCTCCATAATAGTCTGGAGTTATGATGTCACTCATGGGTCCACGTTATTGCCCTTCTACCGGGTGGAGGTCCAACTCTGCTCCACAAGTGAGGCTCCGTGTTGGTGAGGACATAAATATCATTCTCCTGCTGGCACTAAACTTCTCAATTACCCCCCCAGACAGTCCTCAACCGTCTTGACGACCCCCCCCCCCCGTGGGCTTTCATGGCCGTTTCGCCCCAAATCCCGCGCGGAACCCCCCCACCTTCTGCATAAGCTACATTTTTTTTTTTAATGGTGCCCATTGGCATCAAAATCAGGTACTAATTCTTTCCGAAAACTTTTTTTATTTTTCTTACTTTTAAGCGATGCCAAAATCAGTTCTTTAACCCGTTTTGTAAAGTCCGAGGGCCCCCCCCCCTCGACACAGCGCGCGTCGCTTTTTCGGACGACTCTGTGACCCCGCGGGCTTTAAAGGGTGTAAACGCACAGTTTCATTATCGGAAGAAATCTCAGTTGTAATTTTTTTTTTTTTATCGATGTCATCAGAAACAAAATATCTGTTCATATATAATGTCTTATTTGATACTAATAAAAAAATAAATAAAAACATTTTTGTTCATTTTTTTTTAAGTGGTTATGACATCACACATCTCAATGGTGTCATAGATAATTAAAATAATAATAAAATACTCGGGAGGTGCATAAAACTTACCCCGCCGAGGGCTGGAGCTGTAGGTGGCATGAGACCCCCCCCAGGGAGAAGATGCCCCGTTGATTGGTCACCCGAGGTGGACGTTTTTGGAGGAGACCATCGTCTGAGGAGGTTCTTCTGCGTGGTGATGGTCCTGGCCCCCAGGGGCACTTTCTCCTCACGTGTCCAGCTCTGGCCCCCAGCTCACCCCATGTTGACTTGACCATCAGCTTGGGTCCCCTGGGCCGATGCTCAGAAGCCCGATGGAACCCAACGTGACCCTGCTGGACATTTACCGGGGTGGGGGGATTCTTTCTGACCCTCAAGCTGAAGTCCAGGAGAACGCGGGGCCTGCAGAGGCCTTTTTAAAATAAATAACGAAAAATGAGAGCAGGTGGGGTAAAAAATTACTAAAATCATTGTGTAAACTGCAAGGCACAGCGTGGGGGGGATCACAAAATATTGAAAATATGAGGCAAATATTATTTTTTATTCCCCCCCCCCCCAATGGATGACCTTTACAAAAGATATTTGGCCATGATATCAAATGTGGCGCAATCCCGTTGTGGTGTTTGATTGCCATGGTAACTGCGCCACTTTATCCCAGCTTTGCTCTTCACGTGTCACCCCCATGACGTCACGCACAGATTTCTGGGTTTTTGGCCGATTTACCCAATTTCTAGGGTATTAACACTTTCTACACCGTCCCGGATCCTCTCGCTCAACCCCGCCTCCTCGTACCTTGACGACCACACAGCTTCACCAATCAGGGTTCAGCTCTGCCACAACAGCGGGCAGGGCGGGCAGGTTGCGAGGAAGGCGTTGTCCCCGCCCTCCAGCGGTCTAGCGCCAGCGCTGATTCGCGGAGTGCGGTGAGGGACGGACGATGCCGCCAATGGGCGTGGTGTGGGCGTGCCCGGTGAGGCGGCGGGGCTGTGATCTGCTTGGGCCGCTCAGTGTCATGTCGGAGCCGAGCGCGGAGGCAACAAAATGGCGGTGGAGGCTTAACGGCGGCCGGAGCGAGGTGAGAGTCGCCCGGTGGCCGGGGACGAGGGGGCAGGAAGCACCGGGGGCCGCGGTGGGGTTCGGGGAAGACGGCACCTGCACCGTGACGTCATCCGGAAATTGAGGACGTGGGCGGTGACGTCACCCTTCTGGAATCGCGATTAGCTTGGCCGCCTGTATGCTGAGGGCTGTGTGTATCCCGGGTAACGCATGACGTCACGGGGGCACTCGCGTGCGGTTGTTCGTATGTGACGTCATTTGTAAACAGTGTGTAGCATCTGCAGTGTGTAAGCTGCGTGTGACGTCATCTGTAAACAGTGAGTAGTATCTGTGCAAGGCGTATAGCGTGTGTGATGTCACCCAGTGGCACCAAGATGTGTTGTGATGTCATCAGGCGCCCTTGTGTCCCCTGCGTTCTGTGTCTGCCCCCCCCCTCGCCTCTTGTGCCAATAGGTGGCAGGATTCAGAAAGCCCATCACCCTCAGCCGACGCTTCTCGACCAGCAGCTTCCGGTGCAAAGTTTCATAAAGTGCTCTTATTGCCATGGCAACCTGACAGAGGGGTCCAGCCTGAAGAGGCATTTCATTGGTTGCTACGGCGATAAGACGGCTTCCCAAACTTTGATGTCATAATGTATTAAGTGGTTTACGTGCCGGGCTGTGACATCATTAGCTGACTTCTGACATCATGTCTTTGCATCTGTTTATTAACAGGCTTTTTTTCCCCTCCCCCAGACTGAGATACGAGCTCACGGGGAAACCATGACATCATCGAGTTAAGGCGCTGCAGAAGGTAAGGCCTGCGCTCTGTCTGCACCCGGTGCACGAGGGCGCTTTACTGAGAGGGTGGTAGATATGTGGAACAGCCTCCCAGCAGTAATTTGTGTGCGGGGGGGGCTACTTTGGCCAGCGCCTCCCGGGTTAGTCTCAGACTCAAGGGCCTGCGCATGTCACAGTACCCACCACTTCTGCTGGGAGGCTCTCCCATGTATCCACCACCTCCTCAGTAAAGTAACCTCCCTCTCTCTGACGCAGCGCGCTCTCCCTCCCTCTCTCTCTCTCTGACGCAGCGCGCTCTCCCTCCCTCTCTCTCTCTCTGACGCACCAGAGCGCAGCCTACTCTCCCTCCCTCTCTCTCTTGACTCTGCGCCTCTCTCTTTCCCTCGCCCTCTCCTCTGACGCCCGCCCAGCTCTCTCTCCCTCCCTCTCTCTTGACGCCGCGCGCCTCTCTGACGCCGTGCGCTCTCTCTGATGCCGCGCGCTCTCTCTCTCTCTCTGCCGCGGCTCTCTCTCCCTCTCTCTCTCTGACGCCACGCGCTCTCTCTCCCTCCCTCTCTCTGACGCCGTGCGCTCTCTCTCCCTCCTTCTCTCTCTCTGCCGCGGCTCTCTCTCTCTCTCTCTCTCTCTCTCTCTCTCTGACGCCGCGGCTCTCTCTCTCTCTCTGACGCCGCGGCTCTCTCTCCCTCCTTCTCTCTCTGACGCCACGCGCTCTCTCTCCCTCCTTCTCTCTCTCTG
>VKOC01012101.1:0-11509 GCA_009364415.1 Spea multiplicata
GGACGGGATTAGTTATACGCCCGTATATAATATATAATATGAGGAATATACTGGGATATAACGGGTTATAAGGATTAGTTATACATCTTTTTCATATGTTACTTAGTTACTATGTTAAAGGTTCTTTTCTACTTACCGGTACTCTTTTTTGACTAAATGATGCATCAGCAACATCAGACTCGATTCAGTGAGCCGTTTAATAATTAATCAGTGTGAACGGTGGTAAAAACTGCATGGTTTGCGATTCATCTTCCTCACTAAACCCAAAAATACCACATACACTCCAGACCTTAAAAAAATTCTCTAAAAATATTTTTAAAAACATTTAATTCGTCTAAGAGAGCAAAAACAAACACCCAACGCGTGCGCAGACAAAGACAGCAAAACATGGACAATTTAACCATTTTTAAATTCCATATTAAATTCGTGCCCAAGCAAGGGTTAAATTTTAAAACATTGAAATAGGTTTGTATCAGAATTCTTTTTCTCTCTCTCTTTATACGGCTAACTAATAGAAAATCTCATTGTTTCTGCCCCAAAAAAGTAGCACTTATTACTTAAATTAATATCAGAATAACTTAATTGAAGTGCAAGAAATAATTAATGAAATATGTTAACATTTTCCGATTATTTCCCTTTGAAGTCGTTTCAATTAAGTAGCTTTAGATTTACCCGGAAAAGTAAATATTAGCAGAAATAATTATTTGACGTCTGATACCTTGTAATTTTTTAAATAAAATTTAAGATTAAAAGAAAAATGTTCCCACGCGTTCAGCTTTGTAAAGTGTAACTTTACAAGTGTATATTTTTAACTCGTCGGAATGTGCCGAATAAGCTTAATTCCGGAGGGCAAAGATCAATACCAAAAAGCTGACGGCGGCCCGTTTTCTTTGTAAAGTCAGCACAAATGTTTAAGGTAAATGGATTCTCGGTTTGTGCTACTTCTCTATTTCTTGAAAATTACAAAAAAACCTCTCTAAGTATCTAAGTGTTAACTGCCAAATAAATAAAGCGTTTGTGCCGTATTCCCGCGGCGTCGCTCGTTATCGAGTATAAACTCATTCTGGGGGAAACGCTAGAGCTGTGTCTCAATTGCGGCAACTTAACTGTTTTAATTCAATTTTTAAAGGAATATAATTAGATTCTATTGAAAATTTTTAATCTACGTTAATTTTTGTTCGTTAACAAACAACTAGTTTTTGCAAGTGAACGTTAAGGAAGAATGTAAAAAGAAAATTACCAATTTTAAATAACAAAATAGTTAAAATATGTGTGCGCTTTTAGCTTAAAAATTAACAAAAAGTAGCCGTTGTATGTCTCCCCTCAAATATTGCTTCTAATTTATTTTGTATGTTTGGGAATTCCAAAAATAAAGTTTAGGTCTTTCAATTATTTTCAAATTGTAATAAAATTAATAATTAATAATTTAAAAAAATAATATGGTGGGGTATTATTTTAAAAACTCAGAAGAATATATTTATATATATAGTATATAATTCTTAAAAAACACTTAAAAAAATCTAAAAAAACTCAACATACAAAATGCAGATAAATAAATAGCTTATAGGATAAGAGAGCCTTGCCAGCTTAATATATATAATATATTATATAATATATATATATAATTATATATATATAAATATATGAATAAGCAAAAAATAATTAAATGCGGTGAACATCCAGTCTCAATGTATTAATTTTAATCTGTCAGTCATTTCCTTTCTTGTATTTTTTATGTTCCGGAGAAATCCACGGCGGTGACATGCGGGTCAGTGTTTTATGAATTTTAAATACTTTGCTGGTCTTAAAGCCTGACAGCTCTGGCTATAAATCAAATAACACACGGTAGATTTATAAATATAATATGCTGCGTATTAAATATTAACATATGTGTCCGGACCATATCTGCCATTGTAAGATTAATAAGACTGAGCTAGAAAAGTTATCTTAATTTATGTTGGTTCTTTATACGCAGAATCTCCTAGGACCTTGCTCTGCATTTCCTCCAGCACTTTAACGCATCTGATAACTGAGAGGTCCCTTTAAATGTATGTGGCGTCCCCCTTGCAAATAAATGCAAATAAATGCAAATAAATGTGGGGGTTCTGCAGAAGACCCCATATGCAGATGTGTTCAGCTAAAACGTCTCATCGCACATGAGCGATGAATGGTCTGGGCCGTGTGTGGATACACGGAAAGTGCTCTCATTGATTTCGATGGGAGCACTTTCCAGCAACTGATTGGCTGCTTTAAGCAGCCAATCAATGGCGAGAATCATCAGAGCTACAAATTTATTTTGTGTTTCATTAAAAAAATGTGTTTTGCAGTACACAAGTATTAAAGGGCAGAGGAACGTTGTGGCAAAGAGGGGTATCCCATACTCACTCCTCGGAAACTCATACTTTGTGTGAGTGAGTTTTGTGTTTGAGCAGATAGGGTTAGCAGGTATGAGAGTATTGGTGTTAGAGTGCATGTGTGTATGGTGTTAGTATGTGAGTAGATAGTGTTAGGGTGTGTTAGTGTATGGTGTTAAGCATGAGTGTGTGTCAGAATGAGAATGAAAATGGGAGTATATGTATGTATATATGTATGTATGATGTTAGTGTAGAGTCTTAGAGAGTTTGCGTGTTTTAGTTATAAGGGGTATTGATGAAACGATGCACCTAGACATTACTAGGCCTCGGCTCACTCCTGCTGGGAACTTCCTAGGTACCAGGAGCTTTTCAGGGGCTATCAATGAACGAGGGGAGACTTAACCACTTCACTGCCCTGGAGAATGAGGAGAGTGACCTAAGACCGAGGGTAGCAGTGCTTCCCCTGGACGCTCCAGGTCAAATGCGGAGAGTTTCCAGGTATCTTGTTGAATGTTGTTGTTGTTGCTCCCGATTGAGTGATTCGAACACAACAAGTAACAAGGAACTTCTAAGGAGCCCCACTTCTCAGCTGAGTGAGTGTTCCTGGCTGTATAGCTGCCCTTAGAATTACAGTATTATGTCATATTTTACGTACCATCACACCTATTTTCCTTCATCAGAATAAGAAGCAGTTGTGAAATTACAGTACAGCAACCTAAGGACCCCAACACACACATATACTCTCTTTGGAGGTCTTTTTGGAGGAAATGGAAGGGACTGCGATTATAAGTCCGTTTATAGTATACACAGGGTAGTGATATATGAGTTTGTGGTTATAATCGTGATATTTTTACCCATTATATTGTCATTGAACAAACATGCTGTCTCCTTCTAAGTTGCTATTTCATTTTATGCTTTTTGAGAAAATGATTTCCTATTATATTTCCCCATTAATTTCCCCGTTATATGTGTCAGGCAGGGTATTTTCTCTGTACATACAAGTATACCCCCAAAGGGGGTAATTAGTGATCACGCCACCCCACGCTATTGGTTGGCAAATAGGGTTAAACTGCTAAAGAAGGACTCTTGGCAATTATGCCCCCACGATGCCCCTCTTTCTTCGTCTGATACCCCTCTTTTCTAGGAGCCCAGAGTGTTTGCTGGGTATGAGGGTATCGCAGGGTTCTACAGCCCTAAAAGCCCCGATAATTAGTGTCCTTCTAAATGTCTCACTCATTTCACATCCCCACGAGCTATGAAAGTACTGTGTAAGTAGTACATATGTAACAGCTACCTTAGGGAGAAGCTGCAGCTCCCCAACTACTCCATGGCCCAAGGTTTCACGACACTGAGTAGCTACTTGGAGCATCCAATCAGTGGCAAGAAAGCCCTCCCATTGAAATCTCTTTAGACCCTAGGCCAGAGCGTTACTGGAGCCAGCGCTGAAGCCCACTGGGCGTAAGTATATCACGCGTGAGGAGCCGTGAACAGTCATCTACTGCACGACAAAGAGCTACGACGTGGGGGGGGAGGGGCAAATGCATAGGGAGGGCTCCGCAGAATCCCCCCATCCATTCGCAAAGGAGGAACGCCACGAAAATCTAAAGGGACCGCTCAGCTATCATATGTATTAGAAAAATACTTTTTAGTTGTACTTAGTTACTTTGTTTTACTTTAGTTTGGCCTGAAAGGGTTACTTTAAGTCGGCTTCTCACCAAAGAGCCCTCTTAATCTTTCCCGATGTAATTAAATACGGCCCGGTAATAATCTAGATAAGACGGACACAGCAAATCCTTTTATTTATTGGAACATTTGTCCCGTTTCCCCAAGTTTTAATGTCGCTTTTGTTCAGAGTTATGTTAATTGGACCCTCGTGCTAAGGAGACGTCAGGATAATCTATAACCTTCTAGAATGCGTAATAAGGAGTTTGGATTAGAACGATCTAGAAGCCTTTGTCTCGGAAAATATTCTCTGTGTGTTTTTTTCTTGTACAATGTGCCGCCGTGGCGTTTAGACGAAGACGTTCTGCAAAACAGCATAAATTTGGGATAAAACAAGGAGAGAGAATTTAACAGAACAGAGTAGGAACATGAGCTTCTTCTACAGAAAAGGGCAAGAGACGGTACCTAACAGAGTAACAGAGTAACAGAGTAACCGAGTAACCGAGTAACAGAGTAACAAAGTAACACAGTACCAGAATAACACGGTAACAAAGTAACACAGTACCAGAATAACACGGTAACAGAGTAACACAGTACCAGAATTACACTGTAACAGAGTAACAGAGTAACACAGTAGCAGAATAACACGGTAACAGAGTAACAGAGAAACAAAGTAACAGAGTAAAAGAGTAACAGAGTAAAGGAGAAACAGAGTAACAAAGTAACAGAGTAACAGAATAACACAGTACCAGAAAAACACTGTAAGAGAGTAACATAGTAACAGAGTAACACAGTAACAGTACCAGAATAACAGAGTAACAGAGTGACATAGTAACAGAGTAACACAGTAACATAGTAACACGGTAACAGAGTAACACAGTACCAGAATTACACTGTAACAGAGTAACATAGTAACAGAGTAACACAGTAACATAGTAACACAGTAACAGAGTAACAGAGTAACACAGTAACATAGTAACACAGTAACAGAGTAACAGAGTAACACAGTAACATAGTAACACAGTAACAGAGTAACAGAGTAACACAGTAACATAGTAACACAGTAACAGAGTAACAGAATAACACAGTAACATAGTAACAGAGTAAAAGAGTAAAGGAGTAACAGAGTAACATAGTAACAGAGTAAAAGAGTAAAGGAGTAACACAGTAACAGAGTAACAAAGTAACAGAGTAAAGGAGTAACAGAGTAACACAGTAATACGGTAACAAAGTAGCACAGTAACATAGTAATTAAAGTTGAAGAAAGACCAAATTCCATCGCGTTCCCCCCCCCCGTCTACCAATCCTTCTGCTTTTGATCCAACAGAATGCAAAAAAACCCCAATTAAGCGATTTTTTTAAAAATTTTGCCTCTTAGAGGGGAAAATTCCTTCTTGACTCCAAAAGGCGATCAGATTATCAGCTCGAGAAGCTCTAAAATATTAATATTCAGTCATTTATACCCCTGTATGTTCTGCTTTTACCCCTTTTGGAGGCATCCGGTGGAGCTGATAGAACCTCCTCTCTCGGCGGTGGATTCCGTACCTTTACTGCCCTCACTGTAACGAATCCCTTCCTTTGTTTTGTATGAAATCTACCTGCCAGAGCATACCTCCCAACAGTCTCAACTGCTACCCCTGGCAAATCGGGATGCCGGAGGGCGGCGCTACTGTGCATGAGCACCATTCTGCGCATGTGGAGTATGCATCCTCTGGGGTTCGAGACACCAGAGAATGAAATCGGATCTGAAATCTTGCTGGACAGAGGTAGAGCTCTGCGGGATACTGGGGTGGAGTGACAAGATCGGGACAGTTGGGGGGGATGGGATTGTCCAGATTTTTGGGCACCGGCCCAGGTAGTTGCCCCTTATCCTGATCCTCTGATGTCCCCTGACCAGCACAGGTGGTAAAAAGGTCTGTGGTGTTGCTGGCTCCACTTCCTCGAGACGCCAGCGTTACAAGCTTACCTGGGAATCCACCCAGAGAGGGACACAGAAACGCCAAACCCCCCAACCATTTCCCACCGCCGTCAGCGGGAACGCCCACTGTTGGGCCCTTAATGCCTAAACGTCATACACAGGGTCTCTTTACCTGACACTACAGACAGGTTTTAAGGGTATCACCAGGGCAGGGAACGTGTAGGGTCCCACCTGGAGTTTTGTTTCGCCGTCTCCGGGGTCCCAAGTAGAGTTAATTCTCCAGAATTTTTGGGAAGCCCACCCCGTATCCAGATTCTGCCCGTCTTATAGCGCATAAAAATCAAGATGGGGCTATCCCTACCCCCATGAACCCCTAACCCCCTTCATACTACTCCAAGCAGCCCTGGGGGGGGGGGCATCCCTGAGAAGTTCCCAGGTATTCGGATAACTATACATCAATTCTTTCCAAGAAAGGGTTAAACACATTCTAAAGAATATCCTAATTTCCCGCCATTTCCCAAAACTTCGCCCCCCCCCAAGCCTCCGTATCTCCAAACAGAATCCGTTTATCTTCCATCTTTTCCAATTTCTTCCTCCTAGGCCTATAATTTAGCGTCTAATCCGCCGGCAAATTCCAATTACACGGAAATATTGATGGGAAATAATTTCGCCCCGGCGAGGCTGCGTCCTGCGCGGAGGGGCTTCCGACCAGCGCGGTAACTCAGCGGGAATTACAGACCCTTTATTCACTAAACGGTGCATTTTTTAATTAAAACCTGATTCACTAAACGCGGGTTTTAGGAATAAAATGTTCTATTTATTTATAAACATAAAATAATATAAAAAATAAAAATAGTTTACTTATTAGAGTTGTATTAAAAAAAAATGGTGACCCATAGGCATGACCCCTGGCAGAGACCCCTGACGGCCCCTCTGCAGCCGCCGTACGCACTGCGGAGTGATATGACATCATAACCATAAAGTAAATGGGGAGAGCAGGGGAAGTGGCTTAGCAAGGAGGCGGGGTTAGCTGAGGGAGCAGTGCTAGCTCCAGGAAGCAGGATGTTGTACTGGAGTGGGAGGGGAAATGGGTTGGACGTGGGCGTGGCTTAATGAGCTCCAGCGTCCCAGACATGGGGCAGAACGTTCGAATTTGGACACCTGTGTTTGGGGATACCAAGAGGCGGTGAGGGGCAGGAGGAGTGGCCACTTAGCCTAATTGCCACCCGGAAGAACCTGGTCAGGGGAGACCAGAGGATCTCCTCAACTCGCCCAACTGCCCACTAATGTAGGGTAGTTAGCAGGACAGAGCATGAAAATCAGGACTGTCCTGTGAAGATCCAGGACTGTTGGGAGGTATGACAGAAAACTGCCTCCTGGAGACGTTCACCACCGAGGGCAGTAAGAGGGGTAGATCTTATATTAATAGTGATTGGTGATTTGGTGGCAGCCGTGGGATCCGTGATGATCCGGAATGTGGCCCTCAAAATACACGGAAAGGAACCCACAGAGGGGAGGCGCCCCAAATACATGCCCCCACCCAAAATAGAGTCACAAGAAGACTGTTTCTTTAGTCTCAGATTATGCACAGCGAGTCATAGGATAAAATTTAAAGAGCTACGCTATGACATCATAGGTTCGATTGCGTTTTGGCGGTGTCACAGGAGTCCGAGAAGCGGCCCCCGGACAGCTCGTGGGCCGGCAAGGCAAATAATTGTTCTACCAATAAGAGTCGCGGTGGCGTCCATTGGAATTAATGTGTGCGCTGGCCCTTTAAATATCAGGGAATTCCGCTCTATTTACTGGTTTTTTGGTAATCCAGTTTTCTGAGACTGCAACTCCCATCATCCCTGCGGGGCTAAAAGCCACCAGCGGGGTATCCAGAGCATTTCGATTTTAACCATTTCAGTGCTGACACAAAACACATGCGGCCATAAAAAACTCTGATCCGTTTCTCTATAATTTATCAAGATCTGTCGTTTTATCACCTCCTCTGAAGGGGTTAATCCCATGGAAGATGCTACGGCAACAACCAATCAGTGCCTTATTACTGATCATTCTTTCTGCGTCTTGTGCTGAGTTTGGTTCCAAAAGGGTTAAATTCAGCAGTTAAGGTGGACCGGCAGCTTTGATCTGCAGCAGTCTCCAAATGACCTGCGTTGGCTGAGGACACTGGGAGTTGTTGCAACCCCCCCCCTTGGCGGGTGCTGGCTGAGCACGGTAGGAGTTGCCATGCCCCGAAGCGGTACTTTCGCAGCTGACACGCTCCGGCTGGTAGTAGGTGCCGTGCAGGAGCACCCGGAAGGCGGTAGGGGGCGATCGGCATCCCCCAAACCGCTCCGTCTATGGGTTTTCTTTCAGTCCTAGCAGCGCTGGGCAGGCTCCGGTGCCTCGTGAAGGGGGTCACGGGCTGGTGTGGCGGCTCTCACACGCGGACACGCAGGCGGACCCACGGACGGACACCGACAACGCGCGCGCCCGGCTGCCACCCATGACCATCAGGAGGGCATCGGCCGGCGCTCACCACCCAGCGGGGCTGCGCACAGGAGGGGCTGCGATGTTGGTGCCCCGCTGCCTCTGAGTTACCCCTGCCCGGGGCATGAGGCGGATGGCTCGCCGGCTGCTGCTCTCCGCGCTGGGCATCCTCTGGATCGCTGCCCTCATCTTCTTCTTCTTAGGGGGCAGAAGGAAGTTAGAGGAGGGGGATTCGGACGGAGACCCGGGGAAGGTAGGTCTAACCCCCCCCTTATACCAACCCTGCTGATCCCTGGATTGGGGCATCTGGGGGCAAAGATCGCAGTACTTGGAGGGGGGGGGGCAGTGGGGCTGTGCACCCACATATGCAAATGAATGCACGCGGGGGGGTATCAGAGATAATATATAATAATAATAGTGATGGGGAGAGATACTTTGTATCAGTGTGGATGCTGCCCGGTGTGCCACTCATTACTGCCCCTGCAGAGTTCACTCCAAACTTTCCTGGCACAGAGGGGGCAGCAGACACATTGTGCCACCGCTGCCTGGAGGTGATGAGGAGGGGGGGGGGTGCTTAAAGCACTTCATTGTATTGCCCAGTCCCTTTGATGAAAGGGTTAATCCCCCCCCCCCCAGCCAGGTGACATATGACATGATGTGCAGCGACTGCTGACCAGTGTACTGGGATGGAACTGGGATTACTGGGAAAACTGGAGCTTTGTGTCCGATTTATAGTGTGTTTGAAAAAAAAGAGAGGCTTAGATGGAGGGAAGATTTACTTTACTGAGAGGGTGGTAGATTAGTGGAACAGCCTCCCAGCTAAAGTGGTAGAGGGTAATACAGCGAGGGCATTAAACATGCATGGGATAGACATCCGGCTCCTGAATGAAGACGAGACCAACGACTGATTTAAGGTTTGAGTCTTTACAGCAGGAGAAACGGGCGACTAGACGGGGGCCGGATGGGGCCGATCTGCCGGCAGGTTCTGGGTTTCTATGATATAGTATGTAGTAGTTACAGCGATCCGACGCACCTTCCAAGCATTGAGTGACACCAGGCTCAGTGCCCACGAGCCGTCAGGTTCCCCTCCGTAGCCCGCGCAGGAGAAGCACGAATCGGTTAAATTGTTCTGGGAGGCAGGAGAGGAATTGATGAATAATACATGTTTCTCCCCGGGAAGTGCTCGGGGACGCCGCTTCTTGTGAACTTCCAATGGATAATTAGGCGTTTTATTAAACCAACAGACGCCAATCTCATCACTCCATCCGTTTTTGGGGTAATTATAATATAAATGCATATAACGTGCAGGCGTATTTAGAAGATGTGCCTTTTTTCCCTTTGTTCTGCTTCTTCTGGCTTTGAATTCACTAAAGTGCAAATTACAGCCGATTCTGTGATTAGCAATCAGGATTCCTAATTCCTCCACGGAACGGAGTCCGATCGAGACTGCGTGACCCTGAGAATCTGCCCCTTCACCCCGCGATCGGGGCAAAAACCCTTAGACTCAGGGCCAAAGTCCCTGTTCCCAGTTATACTGATCCCCTGTTTCCTCCCTTAATGCCCCTTTTCTTCCCCTGATGCCCCTCTATAGCCCTAAAAGTCCCGATAATGTGTATGGAAACAGCAAATAATGGGTTAATAAAACCCACTGGGGAAGACCTTAGCCGCGGCTCTAACTTCCGACCATTGGTAAAGCAGTAAGGATTTTTCCGGGTCTATAATCCAGAATAATACGAGTTTCCGCGATGGTGACCTAAACCCACGAGCGAAGGTCTCAAGGATCCCCCCCGAAATGAATTAAAGGCCCTCCGGCCGCCTCTCACCGCCGTCTCGCCAACAGACCCTCCGTGCCGCTGAAACGACTCGATACGACTTTTTTAAAAAAAATTACTCTGGAAAGCGATGAATGAACAGCGAGCCTCTGCGGCAACAAAATAACGTTAATAGATATATAATATATGTAATATATATAAATGATTTCAAGTTATTATCGTAAGGTTTCGGTTTTCGATTCTAGAATATTCTATACTATTACATGACAAAAATATTTTTATTATTAATAATTACCATTTTATCAATGTTAAAAATAGTGAAGTATATTTTTTTATTAAAAAATAATAAGATTTTATCTTAGCTTCTTAATCTTGGCGCCGATGGAACAGGCTAGCGCTTTAAAATGCTTTGGAATATTTTTGATTAGCAAATAAATACAATTGGTGCAAATTTTTGTCTTTTTTTCAAATACGTTAGAAAACAGTTTTGTTCCCTTTTTTGGCAGCTTTTATTATACTTTTCTACTCGTTTATTGAATATTCGATTACTCTTTCATTCTTTAGAATATTGGGAGTTATAATAGAAACATCGAATGTGCCGGCAGATCGGCCCCCATCCGGCCCCCGTCTAGTCGCCCGTTTCTCCTGCTGTAAAGACTCAAACCTTAATCAGTCGTTGGTCTCGTCTCAGATTCAGGAGCCGGATGTCTATCCCATGCATGTTTAATACTTTCCTGCATGTATTACCCTCTACCCACTTTGCTGGGGGCTGTTCACTTTATCTACCACCCTCTCAGGTAAAGTACAAAAATGCCTTCCATTCTGCCGTCTCGTTCGAAACATTTCTCCTCTATTTTAAATAAACTCCTCTCCTGTACTTAGCTGAAACTCCTTTTTGTATTTTAAACGTCTCCCCCCCCTTCTTTCCTCTAATCCAGATGTATGATGATGTATATGATGATAGGAGGTAGTTCCGGAAAGTTCCGGCTATTATATACAGAACGCTCTCTTCTCGGTGTCAGCTCTCTCTGCTATCTGATGATAATCCTTGTTTTACGATGAATTTGTTGCATTTTTATTAATATAAATTGGGGTTGTTTCAGGTACTCTTGTGTTTTTCAGGTCTTGTTGCCGCTAATTAGTTTTCGTCGGGTTCTTCACGTTATCTTTCTTGTAAATGTTTTATTTATTTATCTATAAAAAGCCAACAATTCCAGACAGCGTTTCATTAGAGCGTCAATTAACCGTTCCATTTCTTCCATTAAGGCAGATATAATAACGTGATATAATAACGTGATATAATAACGTGATATAATAACGTGATATAA